>JAMXBD010002875.1:0-155775 GCA_024138025.1 Combretum micranthum
TCTATACACCAAAATATATTCATGAAAACTTCCATTACATCCACCACTAGATCCCCAGATGTAGGCTAGCATGCACCTTTGAAATGTCGTAAGTGCATTGCACAACCCAAAAGGCATTCTTCGTATGCAAAGGTACCATAGTGTAGGTGAAGTTGTCTTTTCCTAGTCTTTCGTGTTATAGGAATCTAGAAGTACCTAACATCCCATCAAGATATAGTACACTCATGACTAGCAAGTCACTCCAACATTTGGTTGATAATGGAGTGAAAGTATCCTTTCGAGTAGCATTGTTGAGCTTTCTGGTAATTGATGCACACCTTCCAGTCTATATAGTATGCATCAGGATTAGCTTGTTGCTCTCATTAGGGATGATTATCATTCCCCCTTTCTTTAGGACCACTTGAACCGGACTCACCCAGGCTATTTGAAATTGGGTAAATGAATCTAACGTCCAAAATTTCACTACCTCCTTCTTGACTACTTCTTTCATGTTAAGGTTCAGCTCCTTGTGGTTTTGCCACTAACGAATCTGTCCTCCATCAAAATCTTATGGGTGCAAAAGGAGGGTCTAATCCCTTGAGATTTGATATCTTCCTTGCAATTGCCTTCTTATGCTTTTTAGCATAGATAAGAGTTTTTCTTTTGGCCTAAGTCAAGCTCTAATGATATGATCATCGATAGCTTAGAATTCTTAGCCAAAAAAGCATACTTTAGGTAAGAGGGCAATTGTTTTTCAGTTTTAACTCAAGGGCCTCCTCTACCGAGGGCTTCAACTAGGCTATGTTTCCCAAGTTTATCTCCTCAACCCCCAAAATCTTTCATTTGCTCAGCACAAACCTCCAACTGAGCAATCATCTGCCTTTACCTCTTTTAACTCCCTCAGATTTACTTGCTTTGTGAAACTTAAATCTAAAGGATCCTTACTCAATAACACCTACAAAATTAAAATGGTTAATCAAAAGAATCAATTGCAAAGCAATCGTCATCACCGCTCATTAATTTCTTGGAGATGCTAGCATTTGATGACCATCTCCTCATTCTCGACCCAAAAGACCACTACCCATCCTAACATCAATAACAGCACCAACAGTTGCCAAAAAGCCATCAAGTATGAGTGGAACCTCCAATCCTCGTCTATGTTAGCACTACAAAACTAGTAAAAATGAAGTTGTGTACCTTTACCAACATCTTCTATAACCCCACTAGGAAGCCCATGGATTTTATCAGCCAATTGGATACTCATTCTTATGGTTTTAGGCTCCCTAAGTTCAACCTCTTAAACATGTTAAAGCATGAGGTTGATGCTAGCTCTAAGATTTTCTAATGCCCTTTCTACGATTAAGTCTCTATTAAACATGAATGGCAAGCTTGCAAGATCCATGAGTTTCTTAGGCAATTTATTCAATAATTGCAATGCCCTACCTACCAAGGTGATAGTTGAAATTTCCTCTATTTCCTCTGTTTGATAGAATTCTTGAGGAATTCAGCATACTTAGCATGGCTTCCACTAAAGAAGTTGATGTGCAATTGGTTGAAAAGCTCAAGGACCATTTATAATGCTCCTCTTTTTTACCTTCTCACTCTATAGGGGTAAGGCAATGATGCTAATACTCATTCACTACAATGGCAAGTTCTTTCCATCTAATTTCTCATTTTTCTTCACTTGTACCCCAATCTCTATCTCAACTTCTTTCTTTCTTTCCTATTCATTTCTAGGGCTTGTAATTCCTTCCCAGTTCTAAAAGTCATTACCTTTACTTGCTCATTGGGATTTGTCTCAGTGATACCCGATAAAGACCTAGGAGCTCTCTTTAAAAGCATCATAGAAATCTGTTTAAGTTGGTTTTCTAGGTTATATATTGATGCTCCTTATTCCTTAAGGTTGTTTTGTGTTTGTGGTCATTATTTGTAGCCTTGATGTATTGATTCAACATATCTCAATAGACATTATATTGTTCTAAGGTGGAGGCACTTGCTCTGAAATCCAAGAGGCTGCATGTTGGAGCCTTGACCAATGTTATTACTCCATCTAAAGTTGGGGTAGTTCCTCCAACCTAGATTATACGTATTGCTAAAAGGTTATTCCTAGGTCTAATTGGGTTTCCATGTAGTCAACTTGCTCTACTTGGTCAACCTCTGATAACTTGCTAATCAAATCTACCATTGCTATAGCTTTGTTTGGATCATGGGTAGGCTATCAAGCTTCCTTGCCAACATCTTACCTTATGTACTAAGGCAGAATTGGCATCGAACTTATATTTCTCTACTGGTCTTTTCTCTCTAGCTCTTATAGATGACCATTGATAGGTTGTTGGCCATTTCTTCAAACGATTGGATACATAGCTTAGGTGACTTATGATTTAGAATCCCTCCAATAGTCGTATCGATAAGCTGGTTGGTTATATAATTCACACCATTATAGAAGTTCAAACCTAGTCCACTCTAAGAGCTCACGATGGGACATTTCCTAAGTGGATCCTTCTATCTCTCCCATACCTCATATAGTGTCTCTGAATCCATCCGCCTAAAAGAGGATAATACTCCACTTAACTTAACTGTCCTTGATGGTGGAAATTATTTCTCATGAACAACTCCACCATCTCTTGCCAAGTGTTGATGGAGTTCCTTAACTAGAGTTATCCACTATTTGGCATTAGTCCTCAAAGATAATGGAAATAACCTAAGGCATGGCATCCTTTGACATGCCACTTATCTTGAATGTGTCATAAATTTCCAAAATTACTATAAGTGAGTATTTTAGATCTTTTTCACTAAACCCGTCAATTAACACACTACTAGATCATCTGAATAACGCTTGGCTTTATCTCAAAAGTGTTTGCTTATAACCTCGTCTTCCAATACTTGTGTAGCCCTATCTAATTGGCTACAATAGTCTAATATTGTCTTTTGATCTATAGGTAATTAACTCCAAGCTCAATCCTAGGGGGCACTTCATTCGCATTCCCATACCCATTTGGTAATAGTAGATTCATATTTAGAGGTGGAACTTGTTCAACTCCACCATTTGCGTTCAATGCACCAACAAGTGCTAAAGTCTCCAACTATATCTTCCATCTTTGAAGATTTTTTTTTCTCTTCTAATACGGGAGGTAGCCTTTCAATGATTTCTCTTATCTTTCAAATTCTTTCTAAATGTTCTCTAAAGTTCAGGATCAAGTCAACAAGTTTAGAGTTGTAGCTTTGGCTCATAAATTGCAAAAATAACAAATGAATTGAATCTTAGCAAAAACTTTCAAAATAATAAAGCAAACAAAAACAAAAGCTAGATGTACTGGAATTTTAATTTCGCTAATGACGTTGTTCCCCAACACTGGTGCCAAACAATTGATCACTTATAATTAGAGCCATAGACTCTTAAAATTTATAATCCCATATTCTATCCTTCACTAGGTTTGAAAGGCAAGTGTAATTATCGTTTGTTAATATGAATAAGTATAGGATTGTCTCCACAAAAAATGGATTCAAACACTAGTACCGATTAATCCTCCTATTAACTAGTGAATCAAATAATTAAGTTAAGTATGTTAAGTCTAAATTGAACGACTAAACTACACTAATTACAATTACACCACAATAATGCAATAATCAACACAATAACAATAACAATATTAATTCACAATAGGTTTACTCCATCATATCAACATGGTTCATTAAATATGCTCTCTATTAATTATTGTCTACAGAAATTCTTAATTCATGAGTAGTTATCTTAGAAATTCTCTATCCTAATCTTAATTGCACTCATTAGAATCTCTCTTAGTGAATGGATAAGTCAAGGTTGCATTAATTCCTATTGGTGTTATTGAATTTCATCACACTTGTAGCAAACTTCTTTATAAGATCTCTATTTATAGGAGTAGATTGTTCTAGTGATTTAGATCTGCTTAATAGAATTGTTTCGCAACTTCCATTCAGATCTATTGCAAGATCGTGTCGTGCATTACATATCTTAACTTTAATGAAGTTCTAATAACCAAAAATCAATAATTAACATGTTGAAATACATATTCATGTGCATTCATCCTAATAGACTTCATAAAACCTTAAAATATCACCCACTCATGATAGAGTAACTATATAAACATGGAAATTGTAGAAATGAACAAGAGTAAGACATTAGAGTAGACAAAAGAAAGAAACCCTTTCTTGAATTTACAGTAGTAGAAGTCTAAAAAAAAATACGAACAATAAATTCCCATCTTCTCTCTTGAGTTCTTTAGGGAAATCACCTAAGACAATACTTGAGTATAAAATAATTTTTACAAGGACACTCTTTGTCTTACCGAAAGTTACAAAAGATGAATTGCTATGGATGTATACTAGTGCAATCATTCGTTCTTTGTTTGAATGGGTATGTGTCTTTTTGTACCCAAGACATTTTCCTAAAGGTCACAAATGAATATCTATAACTATTCACATTTAATACTTATTTATTATACTATTTAAGGAAAATTTAGAAAAATGCGTCTTTAAATCACACTAGCATTCATGCCCTTAGAATTGACCTTAGTAGAGTTTAGTCTCTTAGCAGTAGTGAATCACATGCATGACATTTCCCTTAGACACCACATATCTTGAATTCTTCAAGAATCACAGGTGTGATTATGCCCTTAGAAGCTTTTAATCTTGAGACTTTCATGAATCATGCGCATGAACTCTCCCTTATATGCCCTTAGATTTGAATTTCTTCATTTCACTTATAATCACAGGCGTGACTTGCCATCCTCATGCTTGCCTTTGCTTCCTTAATCTCTCCTCGACAAAATTCTCTTCTAATATCTCTAATATGCTCCAATTTGACTTGAAATGAATATATATCCCAACTAAGTTCCAATTATACTATAATTCATGTTAATAAACTATAATTTAGATTAAATCAGCTATTAAGAACTAGGATAAACATGCCTATCATTTCTCCTTTTGACATAGAGAGCTTGTACTTCCTAATTGTTTCTCATAGTAAAACTCTTTTACCATGACCATAGTTTTTACCCTGTTTAGGGGTTTTCCATATTAAAATTTGTGTGTTCATTTTAGTTTATTTCCATTATCTCAAATTGAATAGTCATGACTCTACTCTATTCGATCCTTATGTTTACAAAATTTGAAAGAATGATTATATTATATTAATGAAATGGCAAATAAAGTTGACTAGTTTCTATTTTTTATTTAGGCCAAAAAAAGGGTTTTGTACCCTTGAATAATAAGTAAAGAAATTCCAACATGTAGGTCATGTTTCGAAGAAAAAAGGAAATATAACTGCCCCATAAAAGCAAAGATAATTAGATAGCATCACTTTTAATAAAGTCTAAATCTAATCTCCACCTTACTTTTGTTGCATGAAGGAGTTTCCAGAAAAGGAAATATAACAGTTTCTAGAAAAGATAAATGCCATATATATCTTAATTACGTCCTAATAAGAAAGGTGAACCTATTGCTTTGGCAGTTTAAAAATATGCCTACAGAATCATTTTAAAAAAGATGCTTACAGAATCATACCTTACTTCAACTCAATATAAAATTACATATAACAAACTTCAAAAATCTTTAAACGACAAGAAAGACGGAATAAGTGATCGTATCAATAGGAGCATGTAACTATCACGCCCTAACATAGAAGGACATGCACAATCTGCCACATATTTATACCACAATATAAGTATGCAAAGGCTTAGAACCACTAACATCCACAAATTACAAATAATTATTAATTTTTTAATGTTATATTTTGTTTTCTTCAACTTTCATCATATTACAACTCTCATAGGTTCCAACCAAAATTGGAAAGTAAAGAAATATACATAAACATATTTTATAATATTCTTCACTCCAGTATCGAACCCGATCCTAAGTCTAAGGGCACTGAAAATAACTTTAAAATACACCTGAACTAAACATAAATAAATTCCATAAAGGGATGAGCTAAAGCTCAATATATAGCAACACAATCATACGTAATATGACATATGTACCTAGACCATATGCAATGCAACCACTAACAATTTATAGTTATAATTTAAGATGATTCAAACAACATGGAGCACTCGCACCCTGGACAATAAGCCATGGGACTTTAGGGGTCCTGAGTAGCAGTAACTGCTTGGAGAATTGATTAAGGCAGGTTAAATACCTTAACCTCCTAGAGGAATAATCTATGTAATAGCCTGGTCTAGGGTTTACAACTATTACTCATCTCTATTTATCTCAGTCCATAATACAATACAGATCAACCGGTCCTATAAATGTGAACCACATTGCATTATTTCTCACCGAGTCTAAGTAGATGTTATTCCAATAATGATCCCCTTATAAGCTACTAGTTAAGCCACCAAAGGTGGCTTAAGCGCCTAACTACCATGCTAGCATTGCCTAGTAAGGTTGTCGCTCCTCGACCTAAATTAAACGACACATACACAAACAACACATTCAATTATTAAGTTGTCTTTAAGTTAAACTCTATTTGAGAATGCCTATCCTAAGCAAATAGCACGCATGTCATTGCGTACTTGCATACCAAAAAGCTTGATCCAAAAGATTGATTAGAGCCCATAATCCAACTTGTAAACTAGTCAACATATAATTAACATCCCACAAGCTAATTATTAATTTTCACAATTTATTAGTAACTCTTGGTCTTTACAACACACACTCACATATATATTATGATTAAATTCATTTATTCTAATACTTATTCTTGTTCTACTATGAGATATACTGGGTTAAAGTACATGAAGAAATGGGGCCTTAAAGGATAAACATATCAAAATTTACATGGTTATATCATTACGGTCCGATGCTAAAATTTCACATTTCATAAATATTAATATCCTAGGCATCAACAATAAAACTTGTCTAAATATCCCTCTAAGCTAGCAAGGTTAAAAGAGAGACACAAACCATTTCTTAACTTCTATTGTTGAGGAATATATATATATATATATATGATATCACAAAAAGGTCGAACATCAACTACAATTATATAATAATTACTTAATTTACATACATAATACATATATATTGTAACTCATATTTATTAAAAGCAAGTTATGTATTTAGCTACTAATAGTACTATGTAATAAGATGACAACATAGTTAAAAGAAAAAATTAGTCCCATTTTCTTATGTAATTAATGTTATTAATAAATCAAACCTTTACTTGTCATTTAATATGGAAAGAAAAGAAATACAAATATACAATTCATCTTCAACTCTTCCTCTGCCGACCATGAAATGGAAACAATGGAACACAAAACAATGTGTGTAACTTGTTTATTCATATATGTCACTACTGTACACAATTATTTCTTCATAATACACATGAGGATTTGAAATTTGGATCAAGTTAATGGTCAAGAGCTTTAAGAAAAATGAGAGTTAAACTATCTTTTTTTTTTTTTCCAGACGTGATGAATTTTGTTGAGGCCTAGACTATCTTCTTCAAATAGAATGTCAGATGGATTTTTGAAAATAAACATTAAGCAATTTAGATTAAATATCAGGCGGATTTTGAGGGTAAATATCAATCAATGAACATTAGTTTTTTATGATCTTAATATAAGTTTACAATGTCATTCATTTTCAAATTCATTTCAAGATATCAATCGAGAAGATACTCAAGATATCAAGCTGCAACATTTAAGGAGAAGCCTATCCAACATACCACAATAGATTTTTGAATGTTGAAGATAGAAAATTATTTATTCAAAGCATTCAAAAACAAGAATACGCTGCTTCAAAAAAAAAAAAATCAGCTGCAACAAAAAGAAGCTTTGCAAAATTACTCTCTTTCTCACACAAATTTTTGAACTTATTTTGTGCAATCAATTTTCCTTGCTGCATATTTCTTTGATCTCTCTTACTTGATTAGTGGAGGAATTATAGTATGCCCTCACTTTGATTTGTTTAGCAAGTAGAAGCTCTATAATCAGTGTTAGCAAAGTTGAAGCTAAGAAAGCTGAGTAGAGTTGAATTGTTAACTACTTGTAAACAAGTTTTGATTGGATTAGTGGAACATACCCGTGTAGATTATGGAATCTCTAGCTTAGAGCTAGAAGAGTATACTAATGCACAAGGTGGAATCACAATATATCGCTGACTTAGCCTTTCACCCCCCACTATTTTAATTACTTGCATTTTCAATTTTGTTTTAATTGTTAATCTTGTTCTCACGTGTTTAATTCGAAGGGGATTTTAATTTTAAAGGCTGAAAAATTCATTTTTATTTATAATCAATTCAATCTCCTCTTCTTGATTATAAAAGTGGGACCAATGTATCAGAGCTTAACTCTTTTATCAAATTGAGTGATCCAAACACTATAGTCGAGAACAATATTGCAATCAATTGTGCTCCTTTCAAATTTTCCTTATTGGAAAATGCGCAAGGAGATGTATATAAAGGCTAAAGATTATAACTCTTGGTAAGTCATATCCATTGGTGATAACGTGATTCAACTTATTAGAGGATCAACACTCTTAATGACGAGAAGAAACAAGTTCAAAAGAACAACAAAGCCAAGAACTTGTTATTGACTACCATAACATCATCAGAATTCTATCTGATTTCATCATGTGCAATTGCTAAGGATATATGGGATACTTTGCGTGATATTTATGAAGGAATTAACAACATCAAGGAGACGAAAAGTAATGCTTTTACTAAAAATATGAACTATTGAATTTTAAGATTGATGAATCTGTGAAGGCTGCTTTTAACAAGTTTATTGCCATTACAAATGAGCTTACATCACTTAGGAAGAAGATTATTGATCAAGATTTGGTAAGAAAGATGCTGAGGATCTTTCCATGTTCATGGGATGTTAAGAAGATTCTCATTAAATAAGCTCAGGATCTCAACAAGCTTACACTTAGTCAACTAAGGGAGAAGCTTATGGCATAGGAGTCCTATATCAAAATCATGCAAGAACCTGAGAGTAGTACTAAAGGAATAGCATTCAAAGCTAAAGAAGTTGTAGTTAATCAAGCTGAATATAATAAGAGTGAGAATGATGAAGAAAAGACTTAACACTCCTTGCCTAAAAGTTGAACTAATTTCTCAAGAAGCGAAGAGGTAAGAAGTTTAGTGCTTTTAAGAAAACTACTAAATACAAGACAAGTGATGCAAGAAAAGCGTACAAGGAAAAAGAAAAGAAAAAGGAGAATAAAGAAATCTAGTGTTATGAGCGCAAAAAGCTAGGACACATAAAATATGAATGTCCTACTTTGATAAAGAGATGGAGAAGTATAAAATGAAAAGCTAAGTTATGTTAGCTACATGGTGTCTTGCCCCATAGGGGTATCCTAAACGTAACAGTCCGCCACATACTATATAAGACTCTTGAATCTCTACCCGAGTCCTTCAGGAGTCTTGTATAGATGTAAAGCGTCCCTTTACGACAATAGAATACTCTATTCAATGGAGTTAAGAAGTTTAACGTGACATTCATTAGCCATAGATAAAAAAAAACACATATTTAATTTACAAAGTCTAAGGGGCATTCCCCGCAAAATAATAATAAGTCCAATACAGTCATCCAAAGTCCTTTAGTTTCCAATAAAAGTCTAAACAAAATCGAAGTAAACTTCTAAGGGAAACTCCTAGCTCCAGTACTTGAGCTGTAGCCTGCCTCGGCCTAAGCCAAATGAATTCATGCTGCAACAAGTAAAAACTATAGGGGAGTAAGCTAACTAACTTAGTGAGTAAGAACTTCCATATCGCAGTTAAGACAAAACATTCAAGCAAGTGATTATTCAATCAAATGAAATGCATCAAACACGTGGTTTTCAACAAACATATGACCAGCCGAAAATCATATGTGGATGGACTTGCGCCCTCCATCCCGAGTTAGCAGATTAACGAATCTTGCGCGTACGCGCCATTTAAGCTCACGGTCAACTGAACAATACTTCGTTTTATGGATCACGATTAACCAACAATTTGTTTTATGGATCACGATTAACCAACAATTCAATTTATGGATCACGATTAACCAGCAATTCATTTTGTGGATCACGATTAACCAACAATTCGTTTTATGGATCACGATTAACAAATGCTAATGCTCCATCCCGATCATGATATGAATGAGTTCAATTATAATTGAAGTCCAATAATCAATTAAGCCAATTCTTTTAGGTGGCCAAGCAATATTCGCAGACAATCAATTCTAGCTCAACTCTATACAAGCATTAACTTATCACTCGGCTTTGATATTCTTTAAGATCAACTTCACATATCAACAGCAGATAAATATAGTTCCCAACTATCCCCATCATGCATATACATTCTTTTTATCTTTGCTTAACACTAGTGCAACTATTATTACAATCACAAGCAATAATTGAAATCGAAAGTGATACTCACTCGGCCATGGTATGCCGGTCTCTTAATAGTAGTAGTCGGGTGGTAAGGTATCATCATGCTCGGGATTACCTACCAAATGAGAATAACCTAATAAGAATCTCATCACTTAACTAATTCAAACTATACATCTTAACTAAACAAAATCGTGATTCTCGCTATTTTCGGAAGCTTCAACTTAAAACGGCCATAACTTGGTCATTTTAACTCGGAATTTTGCAAATTTTATATCAATTTCTATCTACTTCAAAAAAGATATATCCATTTCTAATATTATTTTAATATTTTGAAAACATTAAGGTCACGGAACAGTGGGATCAGATCTGTTCTGTAACTTTCCCTTTTCCGAAAAATTGTTTCTCATTTAGTGAAAATGTTTCTAGTTGATAATTCATGCATAGATGGAATGTGAATGAATTCCTAGTATGAATGTCATGTAATGAGCTCAATATATGCATGGTCTTGATGATTTTTGATGATGAACTCTTATGAACTCCTAATTATTATAAACTCCACAATAGGCACTTGTAAAAATCTATTCTTTCCAACTTTGTATTCCCTAGGGTTTTTTTTTTTTTTGGATTTTATTCTTGGAGTTTACTTGTTATTTAAATAAAAAGGAGTCCTTAACATCTATACTATCCATGACCTTCATTTAAGCATAAAAATTCACATTTTTCACTTTGTAAATGTGTTTTTAAACAAGCTTTTCACAAAAATCCGAATTTTAGAAAATTTCATTTCTTGCATATTTCTTATGAGAAAACTTGTCTAGTGCATCAAAATTTGAAGCTTTATTATATTTATTGTCTAAGGACTTCATTTAACTCATAAATTTGAGCTTGAATACTAGGTGTTTATGTAGACATTCCTTTAAATTACGAATTTAACAATTTGCACTAACTCAAGATTTTCCATTCTAACTCCACTACTTGTTTTACATATTACTCATGCCTAAACTCATCCAAACTTGTAAAAATCATTCCTTAAGATATCTATTACCTAAACCTTTCATTTTTCATGAAAAATATGAGTTTCAAAGTGGTTTCAAGGGTTTTTAAAGTAGGTTTCGAATTCCATCCGAATTTTCCACTTGGCATTTCTAACAAAAATCTTTTCTTTTTCAAGTTTCTTGTCCTATATCCATAAAGATCTATCATCTAACACATCTATATACATGAAAGGCTAAGCTTTTATGGCCATAAATGCATGCAAGCTCAAAATAACCACATGAACATAAATGTAGATGAAAGTATGAGTGTCTAAACACTAGATCTACCATATATAGTGCATGAATCATGAGTTTCATGGCATGAACATAACTTTCCATGCAAGATCTCTACTTTACATGCATGAACATAACATTATTTCAACAAAAAGTCTTCTAAACATTAGATTCACTTCTTGTGATGCTTGATATTCTTGTATTAGTGTTTTCTTGTCCCTAGCATATGCTCATTGGGATTTAAAGTGGAAAACACTCAAGAATGGTCTTGCCATTACAAGATTTAGGAATAACAAATCTTGGAATAGTCATCTAATGGATGATTTGAGCAAGAAAGAAGATGAAATAAACTTGTGAAGGTGTGTGTGGTGTGTGTGTGTGTCACGGCAAGCATAGGAGGAAGAAGAGAGAGTTTTTAACCTTTGTAAAAATTTGAAAGAGTGAAAATGAGAGAGAGAGAGAGAAAATGAGCTTATATATTACATGGATTAAGGTTTTTATTGAATAAAAAGGAGTAAAAATAAATCAAATGGAAGGGGAAATGGGGAGAGGGGCGCTGACCATGGAGTGTGAGAGAGAGAGAAGTTTGAATTTTTTGATAAAATTTGTAATTTATGTAATAAATGTAATAATTAATTAGGAAACAAATTTTCTTGGAAAAGAAAATTGTAATGAGTAGTTGTAAGGATGTAAGAATAGGGTATGGGTAGTGTGTAGTGTAGGTTGTACTTGTGAATAGTAGACAAGATATCTGCTTTACCGTTGTAAAGAAAACACGGGAAAAAGGCTATAACTGTAATTTTTATAGCCCAAAAAATTATAAAATATATATTTCTGAAATCCTTATAAAATTTAGGTTCTAATGAATATTCCGAAATATTTTTTTGAGTTTCTGGTCCCGGGGCACGTTTTTTCGTAATTGAGCTCGGGAAGGCCCGGAATTGAAAAATTCCCGAATTTAAAACTTTCTAAGGTTTAAAATATACTTTAAAACAATAATTCATATCATTTACTTTATAAAACTTCTTTTATTATGAAACCGAAGGAAAGCTGGATTTAGGGTTTCTAAGCTTCTCTTGCTAAGCTTAAACTGGACTAGATTAGGGTTTCGCTTTTCGATCCTCGAAGTTCACTTGACTACTAAGAATACCGGGGTTTACACATGGAGTGATTTACCTAAGTGTAGTCCAAAAGATTCAGATGAAGAGGAGGAAGAAGCAAATCCATGCCTTCTGGCTACCTCTGAGGTAAATTATGAAACTAATGATGAGATAACTGAAGATGACATGTTTGCTAAAATGAAAAGCTCTTAAAAAGGCCTATGTAAAATTAGCTAAGTGTGATAACGAGATTAAGGTTCTTAAAAGAAGCACTAAGACAAACAAATTCCCTACTTTTTGATGAAAATGATATTTTGAAGCATGATAATCAAAAGTTGCATGTTGATAATGAAAAACTAAAAAGGGAAAACAATGTGCTTAAGGAAGAAATTGGTGTTTTTGAAAGTTAAAATAAATGATTTATCTAATTTAATAAAGAACACCTTTAATAAATTTAATGAAAGCGACAAGTATGTTGATTTCTTCACAAAGATTATCAAGTGAAAAGCATGATTTAGGTTATGAACATGGTTTTAGTTCAAATGTACCTAAGAAACCATGGTTGTAAAGACTAGAAAAGTTATTAATGATGAGCTTGTTGTTAAAAAGAATGAATTAAAATTATATCATGTAAAAAGAAGCTATGCTATAAATACCAGAGAATACCCTAAAAGCTATCTCGAGAGAAAGTGTAATTTAAAAATAAATAAATCATAGTGAAGGACAAAGTTGTTCTATGTTGTTAAATAAGAGGTTTTATGGTCTACCTTAATATGAATATTAATTTATATTGTTAATAGTAGATACATTTGATCAAGAGGGAGTCATCTAAGAAGGATTTGAGGACGTAACATTTAGGCAGCCTCAAGGCTGCTGGGCTTGACATGTAAGCTACCGGCTATGCGTTCTATGCCGCCAGTGTTGGGTACCTATCTACATGGCCCCATTCATCTTTTGAGTTTTTATGCCACCAACCTTTGTTGCTAGGGTATGATACTCGAATTATGTTGTTTTTAGGGTTTTCCATGTATTATAAATGGACCATTAACCTTGTTTTTTTTTATAACCTTTCCTAAGCTTTTGGAAACCCTAAACCTCTCTTAAGATTGTGACCATGCTTTGAGGGAGATCAAGATTTAAGAACAAGGTAAGTTGTTTCTTTTCAATCCTTTAGCAATCTAAAAGATTTATCTCCTCTAAGTTTTCTTATTGGTTTCAAAGGGAGTTAATTTTCAAAGAATTTTGGAGAAACCCTAAGTTTCATTATTGGAGATTTTGTGTTCTATAATCAAGGAAGAAAGTGTGTTTAAACCTAGGATAGTTGTGATTTTTGTTAGTTTAAGGGTTTGGATGACCTTAAGGGCATGTTTATCTTATGAAAATAAGTTTTGAGATAGTTTTTCTTTATGTGATTAGGGGTTTATTTTGAAGTTAATTTTTCTATCCAAAAGTTATTTAAGATACGCCCTTACCTTGTTTGATGATTGTGCTTATTAACTAGAACATATGATTAGACTAGTTGCTATCCAGCTTCAATTGGTTTGCTGCTTGTAAATGGTTGGGTCTAGCAGACTGAGAGCACCGTATTATTAGGATGGTGCTCTGATGATCTATGTGTATCATTGTCCTAGGTAGAGTCATGCATAGAGATGATTCTAGTAGTTTAGGGCTAGTTGCAAATAGTTCTAAACTGTGTTAGTTGCCTAGCTAATGAAGATAATAAACTATGATTATTACATATATTACAACATTGCATGTGGAATTATATGATGTTTTTTCATGCATATGTGTTTGTGGTTTGGCATAATGGGCCTTCCATTCACTCTTTTATTTGTTAGGAATAAGTGATGATTCCGTAGTGTTTGATCTATTTGGATATGATGTATATGTATATTATAGGGATTGTGATAGTACAATTGATTTCTTGGCTGTTTAAAAAAAAAAAAAGAAAAAGAAGAAAAAGTTATGGTAGATAGAGTTGAAGATCTTTATAAAGTTTTCATTTGTTATCGTGACTATTGAAGTTTGGATATTAGTTTTTATGTTTTTGATGTTTTAAATTTTCTTTCCAAATGATGTTTAAGATGAATTGCAAATTGGCATTTGGTTTAAGCGAATCGAGTTGATTAGGAGTTTTATTATGACATAAATATTTTAGAAGTAGCCTTATATGAAGATATTGAAGTTGTCTTGTGTAATAATTGTGATTTAGTTGAATCATAACCTTAACGTATTCTTCTTTAGTGAGGACACGTGGCAGGCTGTATGCTCTTAGTTTAAGGCGTTGTAGAAAGTATCCTTCTTATGTGTAGTACAAAAATAGCTCCAGAGGGTTTTACAGAAGTTACCCAAGACAGAACAATTAGAGACAGGTAAATACCCGGTATTGAAACAATACCTCTTGTGCATGTTTCGTTTGCAATAAACTAGGTTACATAGAGAAGTATTGCTTCTATAATAGAAACAAGCTCAGCAGTCAACAAGTGAATCAAAAAAATCAAACGAGCTTGTCTTATAAAGGACCCAAACTTGTTTAGGTCCCTAAAAAGGTTTAATCCTTTTTAAATTTTGCAAGAACATGGTATCTATGCATAGATGTTCTAGACATATGACCAAAAATGCTTAAAGATATGTAAAATTTAGAGATGACAGTAGAGGTAAAAATAATTGCAATCGGAGATATTGGTATGCCTCCTTACATCAGAGAAATGTTATCTTTTGAAAGGCTTGAAACATAATTTACTAAGCTTTAATAACTATGTAATAAAGGATATAAAATGGTTTTTGAACAAGATAAATGCTATGCTTTTAATGAATATGGTATTAAAATATTTGAAGGCTTTAGGAAACGGAATATAAATCTTGTAAAACTTGCAAAAGTTGAGAATGTTTGCTGTCTTTTATCTATGAATGATTATATTTTTGCTAGCATAAACGGTTAAGACATGTTAATCTCTCTCAACTAGAAAATTTATCTAAAAGGAATATTAAAAAATGATAGCTGAGAATTAATATTAAACATGGTATAAAATGTTATATGTGTTTAAAGAATAAAATGATATCTATTTCGCACAAAAGTGAAAATAAAATATCAACTAAAAGACCTCTTGAGTTGTTGCATCTTGATCTATGTAGACTTACTATAACTCTTAGCATGGGTTGTAGCAAATATGTTTTTGTTATTATTGATGATTTTTCAATATATACTTGGGTTATATTCTTGCGACATAAGAAATATACTTTTGAATACTTTCAAAAGTTTGCAAAACAAATTCAACATGAAAAGATAATTTCCATAATTAGTCTTTGAATTGCTCATGGAAAAGAATTTCAAAATGCACATTTTATAATTTTTTGTGAAGAATAAGGTATTTTTCATAATTTCTCAGCTCCTTACACTCCTCAACAAAATGGAGTTGTGGAACATAAGAATATGACTATACAAAAAATGGCTAGATCTATGTTAAATTAATGTTGTACTGCCGAGTATTTTTGGATATAAGCCGTGTTCATAGCTTACTCCATCATTAATAGAGTATACATTCGGTCCATAATATCCAAAAAAGTGTATGAACCCTTTCAAGGTAAGAAACCTAACGTTTCTTATTTTCATGTGTTTAGTTCTAAGTATTTTGTGAAAAGAATGCTCTTAATCTTAATAAGTATGATGAAAGATCTGAAGAAGCTATATTTTATGATATTCTTCGAATAGTTGTACCTATCACATGTTTAATAAATCTTCTAAAACTATTGAAGAATCAATTAATGTTAAGTTTGTTGAAGACATAAAGGATGATGAGACTGATGATGAAAGGGAAATGAAGACTAAAGAAAAATCTGGTCCATAACTAAAGTCGGAAGCATAAATTGTTGAAACTTAGGAATCTAGTGACACAGAACATATTCTAGAGGAAAATACAGAAGGTACTCCAGAACATAAAGAGTCTAAACAACAAACTTCAAAAGCTTGGAAATATAAATCTATGCATCCTCCTGAACAAATAATAGGTAATGTTCAATCTAATGTTAAAACAAGAGCTAGTTTACAAGATTTTGAAAATCATTTTACTTTGATATCTAAGTTTCAACCTAAGAATATCAATGAAGCTTTAAATGATGATAGTCGGATTGATGCCATGCAAGATGAGTTGAATCAATTTCGAAGAAATAATCTATGGAATCTATTACCTTGATTTAAAGGAAAATCTATAATTGGAACAAAATGGGTACTTAAGAACAAATTAGATAAAAATGGAAAATCATTAGAAATAAAGCAAGAGTAGTAGCTAAAAATTATTCACAAGAAGACGGGATTGACTTTGGTGAAACATATGCACGAGTTTCTAGATTAGAATCAATTTGCATAATGCTTGCATATGCATGTTGTAAAAACTTCAAAGTTTTTCAAATGGATGTAAAAAGTGCTTTTCTAAATGGTTTTATAAAAGAAGAGGTCTATGTTGAAAAATCTCTTGGTTTTGAAGATCCTTCCAAAAAATGATTATCGTTTTAAGTTAAACAAAGCTTTATATGGTTTAAAACAAGCCTCGCAAGCTTGTTGTCATGCCCGAGGTACCCTAGTAGAAGTAGACAAGTCACACTTGTATACTATCACTAGATTACCTTCGAAGAGTGACATGTTTTCCAAAATGACAAGATCTTTTAGTTACTTCGATAAGAAATGATAAATACCTGTAAGAAAGAAATTAGTAAATAACTGTTATCTTAATCATAAAGTATCATAGATTATTAGAAACCAGGTAGTCTTCTTATAATTCTCTACATACATAACTAATAAGATAACACTAGCTAATCCATTCTAAGAAAATATAAACTATTAATCCCAAGTAGAACCATAGGCTTCCAACTCTTAAGCCCTTACCGGAGCCATGTTTCTAGAAGTACCTAACCAAGCTCGAAGTGTTAATCTGAAAAGACTGTTGGAGTATGAGAAACCATGGCTCAATGAATAACCAGACATATTACATCAAACAAGTTATTAACAAATCATATGTAATGCAAACACTCAAACATATGCTCAAATACAAGCTTAGATAATCCAGAATCCAAAGGAAAAAGATTTATGCCTTCTTTTAGGGTTGAAGAACATTTATTTTATGACTCACCTGCCTAGGAGAGCTAAGTTTACAGGAAAATCAACGATTTCTCGTCTTAGGGTTATCACTTTAAATTTAACAACAGTTTTAACTGATCATTTCCTGTATCCACCCTTAGAAACTCCCTAAGTATTAATCATTTGAAAGTGATACTACAGGCGACGTTCTTCATTGCCACTTAGTTCCCATAGAACCAATGGAACAAAGAAAACTTGGAAGAACTAACACTTTAGAAAAACCAAGCATTAACAGAGAACCGAAATACTAATAGTAATGTCACCCGTTTGTATATGCAATAATGCAGTACGTGCAATGCATGACCAGGTTACTTTAATAAGTCAATAGTTCTTATTCAATTTCATGGTGATCATACATTACACACAATCATCATCATACTATTTTACATCATCATACCATTGTATTATCACTTTTGTAATGGTAGATTAGCAATCATAAAATCAGATCACAACACATTTCATCAAATTATTCATATTATTATTATCTTTGCATTACATATTCAGCTAATTACAAGCACAAACAATATAATATGACTGCATTACTTACCTGCTCATGGTGACTTAATCGTAGTAATCTGTCGGAAGATCCTCTATGGTATCAAAGTCACCTATTGAGATGAATAAAATATTCATCAATATAGATTATATAACTAACTCCTATATGTGTCTAGTGTCCTAAATTGATATTTAACAAGTTTTTGTAGTTATCAACACTATTTTTACGTTATTTTATATCTAACTCATTATAATAAATCATATTCGTTTATTATTGCTTAGTGTCGTCGTGTTTTCCTAATCTGTTTCACATAATTATTTTGTCATTTTTTAAAGTCATATTATTCAAATTTAGCTTATTTTAATTTCCACTCTTACCTATTTATCTATATAGAACAAATATTTAGTAATTATAGTTGTTAATAGCACTTAATATTTCTCTATAATTCTAGAGTTTTAGAAACTATCAAATATTAAATATATTGCTATTCTAAGTGTTTTTATTTATTTATCTACTTAGTAAATTCTGTTTTGACATATATATAATATGATTATAATTATTATATAAATACCCGTATGTGAATTATAGATTTTACATTCGAAAAACAGGTTTGTACGCCAGCTCTTACACCGCTGGCGTTAAAATCCAAATGCCAGCATTCTTTTGTTTTTCATTTTATTTCGTATTGTTTGCGGTGGCTCGTAAGCCGCCAGCTTTCCATGTACGCTACACTATATGCCGTCGGCTTATAATTCCAGATAGCCGGCTGTCGTTCATGTTATGTGAAAATAAGTTTTACGTAGCTTCTGTTCCAGTGTAAGTCGCCTCTACACCGCCAGCCTATCATTGTAAGCTGCCGGCGTTCAACTTTTACACTGCCGACTTATGGACGGTGTTGGTACTGTTCATCATCTTCTCCAATGAAACAATTCATATTTCTTAAATTTTCTACGTCATAAACATTCTTAAACCATTCCTAAGTGTTTCTATAGCATGTATCTATGCATAAATCAACTCATAACGCATCTATAAGTATGAGATCTTAAATTTTCGAATTTAGAAAAGGTACAACTAGTGTTTTTGAATTTTACCTTATTGGACCTTATATGAACGTTTTGAGCTTAGTTCCAGAGTTAGTTTCGATCTTAACTTAATGAAAATGTTATTTAGATTAGAGTTCAATACTTAAAACAACTTAAATCAGATTTTTCTTACCTTCTTCTTCCTTAATCCGAGCTTAAGCTAGAGTTTTGTTGCTTTGTTTTTGGTATTGTTTGTGCGTTGTCTGTGTGTGTTTGATGAGCTGTTAGGAAGCACGAATTTAAGAGAATTTCCAACTGCTGTTTGGTTGAAGTTAAAGTTTTTTTTTTTTTTTATGTCCATAATGGAGACATATATATAGATGATGAAGAAGAAGACAACTACAAAGGGGTCTTCTAAGGGCAATGTCTCTACCGAAAATGCAAATTGCATTACAAATCCTAATGCATTTAATAACCTTAGCTGACTTGGGAGCTCCTAATTAGTTTGTACATATTTTATCTTGACTCTTAGTTGCATTTGTTGACTCAAGTTGGATTGATTTGGCTAAGGATAATTGACAGAATTTCAGCCACATATTTTACAACATTTGCACCGTAAATCATGCATATAATAATATAATATTAATTATCTAATTGTTTCTCTTCGTTTTAGGATATTTTAATAAGTTAAACGGATACAAACTAGCTAATATTTAAGAGTTTTTACAAAAATATTTTTATTGAATTCTACAAAATTTTTACATTATCAAAAAATACAAATTTAAGTTTTAAATTTACGTGACTAATTATTTTTAGAATTTTATCTCCCGCGATTAGGGTTTTTATAAACCCTAAAAATTCCAAGACTAGTACTAGTAAATAGAATAGTAAAAAAATATGATGAATATTGGAGTTTGTGACCTGGTTAGACTTTAATTAGAAATTTTAAAGTATTGTGAACTTACTTATGATCTAGAAACCTTAGGTTAGAAATTTCTATATATTATAAGACGCTACAGCTAGAATTCATAATCTAAGTCAAGAACCTAGAATATAAGTATAAATAAAATTTTATTTGAAGAGCTTTAGAAAGCAAATAACTTGTAGTAGGTATAGATTGAGAATGACTCATTAAAGATAAACCGTTTGGGTTATAAAAATACTAAAAAGCTTAAACGGACCCATAATTAATAATCTTGACTTCAAATAAAAATTTAGACCACACCATAATTTTAGTTAGAAAATTTAGTTTCCATGAGTACCAATTTTATATTTTGACCTATTAGGCCTTAAAACCCTAATCACGTAAAGCAAAACTTTAAAAATACTAAATCGCGTAAAATTTAAACTTAGAATTTGAAGTCAACAATATTGTAGAAATATTTTGGGACCTAAATTATTTTTTTTTAATGAAATTCTTACATAACTAATATAAATATACGCGTAGGGGATAGTTTTTGACGTAATTAGCTAGATATTTAAATTTTTTTATTATTTCTCTTGTGTTAGTTACCATTTACGTGGTGAAGAGCTCCACTTTACTGCTAAAAATTTTTACAAGTCCAACCTGCAGCAAAGTAAATTCAAGGAGTACAAGAGGCCAAAAATGAGACAATTGATCCAATTAAATTGCACCAACAAGGCCCCTAATAATTACAACAAATATCATCTTACAAATCAGCTAATTGACTTGGAATGATGCCTTCCCCTTCCCTTCAACTCACCGTGACATGCACAAACACACCAAATTTAGGCAAAAAATAAATTAAATTATCTAACTCTTCCTCCATAAGTCGCTTAACCTCTATAAATAAATGACAAGCCAACAAAAAAATTAAGTAACCTATCTAAACTACCAGTCCCCTTCTCTCCTCTGCACCGTGACATACACACACACACACTAACACTTCAACAATTTGAAATTTTCCCTCTCTTACAACCTATAGTCTCCACTTGACCTCCCAACAATTAAGGATCAACCAACCAAGACTCCAACCATCACTATAAGAGACAAACAACCATTCTACAATATAGAAGACAAGGGTAAGAATTTGTGTAGTTGGTTATCTTAGGTATAGAATGTTATAAACTTACCCATTTATCAAAATATGTAGGTCTTAATCTATATAAGGAGGAGGATTTATCATCTACCCCTCTAAGCCTTCAAGGTAATACCTACACCATCCTTTGATTTATTTTTCACTCTAGAAATTAGGAAAATGGATGACAGGAATTACCATAGATATTCTATATAAGTAGCCTCCACAAAGTTATATTGATGGTAGTATGAATGGAACAAAATGTATGATGGTCATCTTGAATAAATTAGAGTACAAGAAATTATGGAGAAAATTTAATCTAGGCATTAGAAAACCCCAGACTCAAACTTTGTTGTCACTATTTTAAAAACCTAGTTCATGACTTAATTATGGTTCAAAGTAAATTGGAAGACATACTTAAATATCATCTAAACAAATGAAACTAGCCAACATAAACCCTACATTGCCTATGAGAAATCTTGAATATAAAACTTATGATAAAAATTTACTAAAACAAAGATAAAGAATTTGAATGGATTAAAACAATCTTAAGAAATATACCGTAAATCAAAATACACAACAAATACATAGAGGAACTTAAAAATCGTTACAAGTATTGTATTGGTAAATAGAAATTTAGATAACACTCTATTAATATAAATTTTATCTTACATAAGGCTAATAGACAAAGTAGATAACAATGGAAAATATTGTTAGCATTAAAACATTTAAATTAATGAATCTCGTTTCCAATGGTAGAAGCTTAATAAAAAACTAAGAAAAAAAAAAAAAGAACTAAGAAGTCTTATACCAACTATAGGAAACCATTTACAAACAAACAAATTGAGTAACTAGAATACTATAGTAAAATGAGCTTTTTAACACTTATTTATACATAAAAATATAAGCTAAAATAAGTAATATAGGTGTACTTAAAGATTTTGCACTAAAAACATGAATTTGGAACGAATTAGATCACTTTTGTAAAAAAAATTCATTTACACAGAATTTGTAAAATATAAATATTTCATAAGTTTTAAAACAATTAAATATCGGCTACCATCGAATTAGGAATAATACAATGACTTTACCTAAGCAAAACTAATTTAGGAAACTTAGACCCTCATAAAGAATCATCTACAAAGTCAATTATCTGATTTATGAAAATTATTCATCTATTAGGTGAACCTAATCAATCATAGACTTCTAGAGGATTACTACGATTAAAGGACCTTGACAGGTGAGTAACTCTAATATATTACATTGTTTGTGTTTGTAATTTTAGTTGCACCTAAAATCATATATTTAAAATGTTTATATGATACATGTGGGGATGGGAACTATGTTATTGAAGTGGTGTATGAATTGGCTGCCAAACCATACTTATTAAAAGTGATAACAAAATTGTTATGAATAATTGTTGAAGTATGTTGGATATTGTCTGTAAACTACTTGGTCACTTTAAAATTTACTTATAACTGATAGGCTTATAATTTAGAAGACCATGCATTACATAACCTACATATACTGCATAAAAAGTGTGACAGCCTACTCATATTAGTATTTTGGATCTCGATTAATGCTTGGTTTTTCTAGATGTAGATTTCCTAGTTCTTCCAAGATTATCCTTATTCTATTCGGTTCCATGGGAACTACTTGGCAAAAGAAGGAACGCCACCCGTGGTATCGTCTTGAAATGACTAATAGTTAATGGAGTCTCTTTGTTTCGAAAGGAAATTGAGTGAAGAAAATATATTTAATAAAGAGATAAATAGAGTGAGTACTACTATTCCTATGGTTCTCTGTTTCTCTTATGTGGGTGGGTCGTAAGGATGTGATCCTTGACTAGGTTCCTTTAACCCGAATGGGAGGGCATAAATCTACATCCTATTTGGATTCCGGTTGTCCAGACTTGTAATTGTACATTTGTTTGAGTGATGCATTATACTTGTTTGATAAATCACTTGTATGCTATGCTTGATGTGTAATATGTGATGGGTATTCACTGAGCCGTAGAAATGCTCACACTCCAACAAATTTTTTAGGATTATCCTCCAGCCATGGCTAGTACCATCCCGGAGGCTAGAGCGGGTAAGGAATAAAGCTAGCAAGTTATGGGAATAGACAAGAGGATTATAGATCTACTGTATTAGTAAACTTATATCTATTTCTGTTCTTAGTTTGTAAGTTGATAAACCAGTCTGTAATATTTTTATTCATACTTTATATAAAGTTTATTTTCTCTGTTATGGTATATCTTATGTATGTACATCATTTCTTATCAAGCAACTCAAAAAATCCTGTTTTTATGTCACATCTCCTAGAGTAACTAGTTGTATTGTATAAGAATTAAATCTATATACAATACAGTACAGCTAGGGTACCCTCTAGGGCGTGACAATTTTAGTTGGTATCAAAGCACGGTTGCAAAGATAAGAAATATGACTATACATAAGAAATACAAGAACATAAATAGTATAATTATGGGGTAGCATAGGATAAGTAAGTTAAGAGTTCGTACAGCTAAACAAATGAAATAAATTTGTGTGATTTTGATTAATAATGCACTTTTATTTTGTTTTGTTTTAAGATGATAGGGATACATGCTTAAGGAGATGGGAGTCTTTTGCTATGATAGAGATGGAGAATTTGACAAAGTATCGGAGGAGACTTAGAGTACTATTAGAAGACATGGCACTATATGGCATTGTCATGGAGCTAGATGAAGTATATAGTACCTGGAAGAAGGGATTGTTACCTCTATTTAAAGGGTGGTTGACATTGATAGAGAAAGCCTTTCCATACCCGAGCACTCCAATACAAGTAATATACAGATTGGAGAGGTTAGTAAAAGAACAAGGTGGTAGGATTAAGATAGATGACATTGTATTTATTGTTTCTGCAAAATCTCTTAAGCCACTTCCTCCAGACTTTTGCTTTTGGGAGCCTATTAGATCCTAAAAGATTTATGCTCATGATGTGAGAAGTGATCATATGGGTGTTAGAGATATTGACCCATTTATTGATGATCAGATGCTGGAACATGTTCTTAGTACACAACTTACTTGTGATGATTTAATGACTAAACCACCAGTGATACCAGAAAGAGTTCCAGTGGATATGCATACAACAAACTCACATGGTAGGATGTCACACCCTATGGAGCCTAGATCACAAGCACCTGGAGATGGCTTATTTGAGACAACTGTAAGAGGAGCTAGTATGGAACAGATGGAGACTAGAATTAAAAGGGAAACTGGAGATCAATATTTGAGGGAAGCATTGGACAAAGCTAATGAGACATATAGGAAGGTATATGATGCATACATGCATGCATTTCAGCTAGAGCCATTACATCCAGATCTTGGACCTCCTTTTGGAGGATGGATTCCTTGAGAAGTTGAGCATCCTGAATTTTTGGGAGCAAATGATATGGACCAAGTCATCCCAGCACCACTAAGACTCGAGACACCTAGGATAGTTGGATTAAGCATTAGAGAGCCAGATCCTGTGCAAGTACCATAACAAGAAGAGCAAGTAGGACAAGATGAGTCGGAGGAAAGTCAGAGTGACTCCAATAGTGTTGATGAGTACCCTGAATTGGATCCTAGAGAAAGAGGTAAGAGACCCCTGTACCATGAACCAAGGAGAGAGACTTGAGGGAGAAGAGAATGGTTGGGACATGAATAATAATATGTAATATAAAAGACTAATGAGCTACTAGTAGTATAATGCCACTTTTGATATGTATATAGTAGTACCAAGCATAATAATTACGACAATAGCTCCCTTTTGTAAACCACATATATTTTGAGCTTTTGGCTATGTAATGTAAATTATGTTTAGTAGTAATGGAAGTTTTGTGTATGTATGATGATGAGAACCTCTAAATAACTTACATGGTTGCCATAAAGACTAGATGCATTAATAAGTAAACTTTGTTTGAAAAATATATTGGTACTAAAAGTGTGTCTAATGTTGCTAGAGTACCAAGGACAAGAGCTGGAAATAATAGAGAAAGAGGCAAGCCCTCACAAGAAAATCAATCTAATAATGCATCCGAGCCACCTCAAGATTGCTTAGAAGCTATACTAATGGCAATTCAACAACAAAATGTTTTGATATTGCAAGCTTTGCGAATGGGGCAAACACATCAGACAATGTCACCATTAAGTGAGGCACCTAATGTATCTCAAGAAGCTAGTGGAAGACTGGGAAATTCTAATATGTTAACTCAACCACCAAATGTTGAGCCTAGAAACTCAGGACAAACCCTTGAACTTGCCCCGAGAGTACAAACACCAGTACAACCCGGACAAGAGTTGTTACCACCATACCGAGCTCAAAGGAATTTGTTGCCAGAATTTATTAAATGTAATAGATATTTTGAAGGGCTTCCTAGCAAACCTGAAGAAGCCAAGGATTGGATAGCTCAAATTGAAAGATCATTTGATGCATTTCAAATACCTGAAGGCTTAAAAACATCTTATGGATCATATCTATTGCGTTTAAGGGAAAGGATTTGGTGGGATTCTAAATTAAGGACTTTGCCACAACCGGTGACGTGGGAAATATTTAAACAGGAATTTTTAAAGGAATATTTTCCTGGAAGCTTAAAGGCTAAATATAGTACTGAGTTGACGAACTTGAGTCAAGGAAACAAAACTATTAACAAGTTTGAGCATGAGTTCAATAGACTGCTACAATTTGCCCCCAAAACATATTAGGATAGTGATGAATTGAAAAGACAAACTTTTATGGCAGGATTAGAGCCACACTTCCAAAGAAGACTTCCCGAATTTGAAATATCTGATGTTGCTGCTTTGGTGGAGAAAGCATGAGTTATTGAATGTGCAAAAATATATGAAATGGAGAGATATAGGAAAAGAGGACAAATGTATGGGAAGAGAACCTATGATAACTTAGGAACCAATTTTATCCCTAAGAAGACCAAATTCATAAAAAAGAGTGGAAAAAAGAATGGAATGACCAAAAAAAGTGGTGTTATCTACTAGAAATGTAAGAAATCCCATTACCCGAGAGATTGCCCTTAGTTGGAACACAAATGTTACTATTGTGGAGAAAGTGGACACATGGCCAACACATATCGAAAAAGGAGCACAGCCACCTATTTTATTTGTCAAAAAGTCGGGCATATATCTACAAATTGCCCACAACGATCAGGGTCTTCACAACAAAAAAGAGCAGTAGGAGCACCAGTTCGAAGGGATAATAATGCTAATAGGACTACTGGAACTGTTAGAGTTTATGTCATGCAAGGAATTCCAATGGAAGAAGAAATAGAAGAAGTTGATGAAGAGAATGTTTGGGATAATGCTGATATTGAGGATACCAGGTTAATTGCAGGTATGTATATAGAACCTTGTTATGTTATAATGCACAAGTGCACTTAGACTCATAGGTTAGAAATTTTATGTCAATTAATAACATAGAATCATTACATGATAAATAGGAATCATACAAGTAAAAGGTCATCCTATATATGCGTTGTTTGATATGGGCGCTATGCATTCTTTCATCAAAGATGAATTGGCAAGACAAATAGGATTAACCAATGAAACTATGGATAAAGGATTAGGGATTTCTACTCCTATCGAAGGTTTGATCATAACCCGTGAGATTGTAAAAAGATGCCAATTAAGACTAGGTGAACAAGAGTCAATTGTTGATCTTATTTTGGTGGATATACATAAAGTATGAAGTCATTCTAGGCATGACTTGGTTGACTATGGTAAGAGCAAAAATTGATTGTAGACTTAAGACAATATCATATATGGATTGTCAAGGAAGAAGAGGACACTACACAGGAGAAGTACTTGAGGATTACGAAACTAGAATGATTGTTATCAAAGTGGATGAGAAAGAGACTATAGAATTGAAAAGAAACATAATGAATGCTATGGAAGGTGAACTGGAGAAACCTAATATTCAAAATATCCAAATGGTGTGTGAATATCCAGATGTATTTTCCGAGGAACTACTAGGTTTACCACCATCAAGAGAAGTAGAATTTTCAATCGATTTGATTCCAAGAATAGAATCGATATCAAAACCCCCTTACCGAATGGCACCTGTGGAATTGAAGGAATGAAAGGTGCAATTACAAGAATTGATGGACAAAGGATTTATCCATCCTAGTGTATCGCTATGGGGAGCATAAGTTTTGTTTGTCAAAAAGAAAGATGGTTCCATAAGGCTATGTATAGATTACTGAGAATTAAACCGAGTTACCATAAAGAACAAATACCCATTACCGAGAATCGATCATTTGTTCGATCAATTACGAGGAGTAAAAGTATTTTCTCGAATTGATCTAAAATCAGGGTATCATCAAATTCGAGTTAAAGCCGAAGATGTACCTAAAACTGCATTCCGAACTCGATATGGTCACTATGAATTCCTGGTTATGCCATTTGGATTGACAAATGCACCAGCAGTCTTTTATGGATTTGATGAATCGGATATTCCGACCTTTGCTAGATATTTGTGTTATCATATTCATTGATAATATATTGGTATACTCATCCTCTGAAGAGCAACACGAAGAACATTTAAGGAAGGTGTTGCAAATATTTAAAGGAAAATAAATTGTATGCCAAATTGTCTAAATGCGAATTTTGGCTTAAGAATATATCATTTCTTAGACATATTGTATCTGCCGAAGGAATATCTGTAGATCCTACAAAGATTAAGGCTATTGTGGACTGGAAAAGGCCATAAAATATCATTGAAGTAAGAAGCTTCTTAGGATTAGCTGGATATTACAAGAAGTTTGTAAAGGATTTTTCTAAGATTGCTCAATCGTTAACCCAGCTAACAAGGAAGAATGAGAAATTTGAATGGAATGAGAAACAAGAGCAAGTTTTCAAGAATTGAAGAAAAGACTAGTAACTGCTCTAATATTAGTCTTACCCAATGATAGAGATCCATTTGCTATCTATAGTGATGCATCAAAGAATGGATTGGGATGTGTATTGATGCAAAATAAGAAAGTAATAGCATATGCATCCCGACAGCTAAAACCACATGAGGTGAATTATCCTACCCATGATTTGGAATTAGCTGCTATTGTATTTGCTCTTAAAATATGGAGACATTATTTGTATAGGCAAAGATGTGAAATATATACAGATTATAAGAGCTTGAAGTATATATTCACTCAAAAGGAGTTGAACATGAGACAGCGGAGATGGCTGGAATCAATTAAAAACTATGACTTAGGCATCAATTATCATCCAGGACGAGTTAACGCGGTTGCTGATGCCTTAAGTCGAAAAAGCTATGGAGAAACAGCTTCAATGTTAACCGAGCAAAGAGAGCTCATTAAGGAATTTGAAAGACTCAATTTGGAATACACCACACCAGGACCCGAGGCTGAGATTTGCAATCTAATTATGGAACCAACCTTGCTTTAGAAAATTAAAAAAGGACAAAAACAAGATGAAGAATTCCATAAAATTATGCAAAGTGTAAGTATGGATAAGTATAAAGACTTCCAAGTAGATGAAGAAGGAGTTCTCAGACTGAACAATAGACTATGTGTACCTAATGACTCGAACTTGAAGAAGGAATTAAAGTATGAAGCTCACTATTTGGATATGCAGTTCATCCTGGAGAAACAAAGACATATCAAGCGTTAAAAAGTGCTTATTGGTGGAATGGAATGAAAAGAGATGTCGCTGAATATGTTACAAAATGTGAGATCTGCTAAAGGATAAAAGCTGAACATCAAAGACCAGGTGGATTACTGCAACCTTTACCAATTCCAGAATGGAAATAGGATCAAACATCTATGGATTTTGTGTGTTCCTCACCTAAAACAAGAGCCGAACATGATGCCATATGGGTAATTGTGGATAAACTCATTAAATCAGCTCATTTCTTACCCATAAACATGACATATTCGTTGAAGAAACTAGCACAGATATATTTGAAAGAAATTGTTAGATTACATGGAATACCTGCTGGGATCGTAACAAATAGAGATCTAAGGTTTGTTTCGAAGTTTTGGACTAGATTACAAAAAGCTTTAGATACACGATTACAATTCAGCACTGCTTATCACCCCCAAACCGATGGACAAACAGAAAGAACTATACAAACCCTTGAGGACATGTTGAGATCTTGCATTTTGGAATTTAAAGGAAATTGGGATCGACACTTACCTTTAGTTGAATTTGCATATAACAACAGCTATCACTCAAGTATTGGGATGTCACCATATGAAGCTTTATACGGGAGAAAGTGCATATCACCATTCTTTTGGGACAATTTGGAAAAGATAACAGTGGATCCTGAACTTGTGCAAGAAACAATTGATAAAGTATCCCTCATCAAACAAAAGATGAAAGAAGCACAAGATAGACAAAAAAGCTGAGTAGATATGAAAAGAAGAGAACTTGAGTTTAAGAAAGAAGATCATGTTTACCTTAAAGTTAGTACAATCAAAAGTCTTCATCATCGACAAACCTAAGGAAAGTTAAGTCATCGATACATAGGACCTTTTGAAATCTTGGATAGAGTGGGAACTTCAGCATATTGTTTAGCGTTACCCCTAAACCTTTTAGGCATACATAATGTGTTTCACGTATCAGTTCTATGAAAATACATACCAAATCCAGATAAAGTGGTTGAATTAGAGCCAATCACGCTAAAAGAGAATTTGACATATGAGAAGTCCCCTATTCAAATTTTGGACAGCAAAGTGCAAACCACTCAGGAATAAGGAAATTTGATATGTTAAGATCTTATGGGATCCATAGATAGAGGAAGTAACTTGGGAACTAGAAGATGAAGTTCGAAAGAGCCATCCTCACCTCTTTAAGAAACTAGGTAGTACCAAGCTTTGAGGACAAAGCTTATTTTATGGTGGGGGGGGAGGGGGGTGGGGAAGAATGTAAACCCCGAAAATTCCAAGACTAATACTAGTAAATAGAATAGTAAAAAAAATAGGATGAATAGTGGAGTTTGTGACCCGTTAGACTTTAATTAGACATTTTAGAGTATTGTGAACTTACTTATTATCTAGAAACCTTAGGTTATAAATTTCTATATATTAAAAGACGCTATAGCTAGAATTCATAATTTGAGTCAAGAACCTAGAATATAAGTATAAATAAACTTTTATTTGAAGAGCATTAGAAAGCCAATAACTTGTAGTAGGTATAGATTGAGAATGACCCATTAAAGATAAACCGTTAGGGTTATAAATACATATTAAAAAGCTATAAACGAACCCATAATTAATAATCTAGACTTTAAATAAAAATTTGGACCACACCATAATTTTAGTTAGAAAATTTAGTGTCCGTGAGTACCAATTTTATATTTGACCTATTAGGCCCTAAACCCTAATCGCGTAAGGCAAAACTTTAAAAATACTAAATCGCGTAAAATTTAAACTTAAAGTTTGTAGTCAACAATATTGTAGAAATATTTTGGGACCTAAATTAATTTTTTTTTAATGAAATTCTTACATAACTAATATAAATATATGCATAGGGGATAGTTTTTGATGTAATTAGCTAGATATTTAAATTTTTTTATTATTTCTCTTAGTGTTAGTTACCATTTACGGTGGTGAGGAGCTCCACTTTATTGCTAAAAAATTTTTACAAGTCTGACCTGCAGCAAAGTAAATTCAAGGAGTATAAGAGGCCCAAAAATGAGGCAATTGATCCAATTAAATTGCACCAACAAGGCCCCCAATAATTACAACAAATATCATCTTTACAAATCAGCTAAGTTGACTTGGAATGATGCCCTCCCCTTCCCTTCAGCTCACCGTGACATGCACAAACACACCAAATTTAGGCAAAAAATAAATTGAATTACTTTAACTCTTCCTCCACAAGTCGCTCAACCTCTATAAATAAATGACAAGCCAACAAAAAATTTAAGTAACCTATCTAAACTACCAGCCCCTTCTCTCCTCTACCGTGACATACACACACACACACTAACACTTCAACAATTTGAAATTTCCCCTCTTACAACCTATAGTCTCTACTTGACCTCCCTACAATTAAGGATCAACCAACCAGACTCCAACCATCACTATAAGAGACAACCAACCATTCTACAATATATAAGATAAAGGTAAGAATTTGTGTAGTTGGTTATCTTAGGTATAGAATGTGATAAACTTACCCATTTATCAAAATATGTAGGTCTTAATCTATATAAGGAGGAGGATTTATCATCTACCCCTCTAAGTCTTCAAGGTAATACCTACACCATCCTTTGATTTATTTTTCACTCTAGAAATTAGGAAAATGGATGACAAATTACCATAGATATTCTATATAAGTAGCCTCCATAAAGTTATATTGATGGTAGTATAAATGGAAAAAAATGTGTGATGGTCATCTTGAATAAATTAGAGTACAAGAAATTATGGAGAAAATTTAATCTAGGCATTAGAAAACCCCATACTCAAACTTTGTTGTCACTATTTTAAAAACCTAGTTCATGACTTAATTATGGTTCAAAGTAAATTGGAAGACATATCTTAAATATCATCTAAACAAATGAAACTAGCCAACATAAACCCTACATTGCCTATGAGAAATCTTGAATATAAAACTTATGATAAAAATTTACTAAAACAAAGATAAAGAATTTTAATGGATTAAAACAATCTTAAGAAATATACCGTAAATCGGAATACACAACAAATACATAGAGGAACTTAAAAATCATTACAAGTATTGTATTGGTAAATAGAAATTTAGATAACACTCTCTATTAATAGAAATTTTATCTTACATAAGGCTAATAGACAAAGTAGATAATAATGGAAAATATTGTTGGCATTAAAATCATTTAAATTAATGAAACTCGTTTCCAATAGTAGAAGCTTAATAAAAAACTAAGAAATAAAAAAAAAAAAACTAAGAAAGTCTTATACCAACTATAGGAAACCATTTACAAACAAACAAATTGAGTAACTAGCATACTATAGGTAAAATAAGCTTTTTAACACTTATTTATACATAAAAATATAAGCTAAAATAAGTAATATAGGTGTACTTAAAGATTTTGCACTAAAAACATGAATTTAGAACTAATTAGATCACTTTTTGTAAGAAAAATTCATTTACACGAATTTTATAAAAATATAAGATATTTCATAAGTTTTAAAACAATTAAATGTCGGCTACCATCGAATTAGGAATAATACAATGACTTTACCTAAGGCAAAACTAATTTAGGAAACTTAGACCCTCATAAAGAATCATCTACAAAGTCAATTATCTGATTTATGAAAATTTATTCATCTATTAGGTGAACCTGAGTCAATCATAAACTTCCCAGAGGATTACTACGATTGAAGCACCATGTGTAAGCCCCAGAAAATTTCAGTAAATAATTCCAAGATGAATTTCTAAAATAAACCCTAAAAATCACTCCAAATTAAAACTGAATTCCAACTAGTTCAAATACACGAGCGAATCCAGAAATTTCCGAATCTTGAGAAAAATAAGAATTCTTAAAAACAAAGTAAGGACTCAACACACTTCAATTCCAAAACCACTACGTACGACAAATTCCATATTTAACTCCAACTTATAAAAACGGGTAATATAAAGCCCAAAAACAAATTATTAAAAAGCAAATAACGATTGACTTTCAAAAATATAACTTAATTCAAGAATTCCGAAAACATTAAGAGATATTAAATACTTACAAAAATGAAATGTAAAATAAACTTCTCAAAGTAAATACGTTGTATAAATATAAAATATCAGTTTCCAAATTGGCAAGGATCTAGACCGGAAAATCACCTGGAAACCCTAAGCGAAATACAATAGCCTAAGTTCGACAATCTAGCGCCCCTAACCCTAGAGGCCGAGATGTAGTTTAAATATGTAGAATAGCTCATAGTAATATAAGTTTGTTTAAAGGTATCAGATTGGTAAATTTTTGACCTATTTCGAACCCGTTTAGATACAGACTTCAAAAAGCATGTCCCGAGGCTCGAGATATAAAAAATATACCAATAGTACCGTTAGACTCGTAATTTCATAAGATTTTTAAATATATCAGTTATATAATATTTCGGGTTATAAAAGTTACAGTTATAACCTTTTTATCGTATTTCCATTATTACCGGTAATTTATTAGTCTTTTGCACTATTCATTTTTATTTCATTACAAAATTTTATTATTCTTATAAAGCCTTATATTTTGAGATAAATATTTTATATGTTATAGAAAATTTTGTTTTTCTAAAATTTAGTTCGTTTCGGGTCTTTATGGGATCAGATTCTGTTTAAGACCCGATACTAAAAATAAAATAAATTAATTTAATAATTGAAAAATATTCATATTTTCATAAAATAATTTTTTAGAATTTTTTGGGTTATAAAAATATTATTTATAGCCCATATTCGCATATTTTGATCATACCGGTAACATAATTGTTAAAATACTAAAATAATTCAAATAATTATTTAATTTTAATTATGAAAAATCTGCTACAATTATTTGGAATAAATTTTCTAATTTTATTTTATTTTATTAATAAAGTACCTTTACAACCCATACCTTCAAGTATACCTTACACATATCACTTCATTTTTCACTTCAATCTTTCTACACATTATCCCACAATTGATGGCAGATTTTTGACCCTCTTTATGGCTGCCATTGTCCTTCATTTACTCCTATTTTGACTAAAATTAATTATATTTCAATCCTTCTTCAAAATGTTACATTACACATTAATTACACAATTCAATTATGAGTCAAATATCAACAAATTCACTCTCTCTCCTCTCTCAACATTCACGTGCAGCATGGGGCTTCATTGGCTGCCCTTGTTTTATTTTTTTCTTTCATTTATTCAATTAAAACACTCATTTTCTCTCTCTCCTTCATTTACTCACTTTCCCTCTTTCATTCTTTAGCTTTTTCTCTCTCATTTTTCTCTCTTTTCTTCTTCATATTATTCTTGTTTCCTCAAGAACACAAGCTGCCCCTATCTCTTCCATTAGCTTCCACCCATATTTCTTGAAGATTTCTAAGCAAATCTTCATCTCAAATACTCCGTAGGTGATATAGGTAAAGTGTAATGAAGGTTTCATGCATCAAATGACCTTCCATAAGCTTAAAAGCTTTGGATGATGATGCCAAAAATGAAACACTCCTCTCCTCCACTTTTATTTCTTGTATTATAATTATTTTCTTGTTTAAAGTTGATATATATTGTAAATCTAACTTTTTATAGCTTTGATTTTTGTTTATGCCATAGATCTTGCTATCTAAGTTATTATTTTTGTTATTTCTTATTATTTATACATAGATCCATCATCCACATGTATTCATGCACTTATAACTAGTTTAGAAAACTAGATCTAGAGTTTTGAGTTCATAAAATGCATTAGACTTTATTTTATGTTCATGGATGACTTGTAGTAGCATGATAATAGTAGGAATGTTTTAGAAAACTCAAGATCTATTTTATTTTCAACAAAAATAATTTTTGAAAATTTAGATGAAAATGGAACCATATTTAGAAAAGTTGTTTTTCAACTCTAAAATGTGTATTTTTCATTTAAAATGAAGGGCTTAGGGTATAGATGACATAAATGAGAGATTTTGATAAGTAAAGTTTAGATCTATAAGTTTATAGTTCATTACCATGGGTTTCATTTAGATATATGTTCATATTTTGTGTAGATCTTAGATTTGAACTTGAACAAATATAGTGAAATTCGTATTTTGGCAAGACCAATATTTAAAAAGCACTTTCCAATTGTCAAAATGTAAATTTTTTTAAGAAAATGAAGGCTTAATATATGAATATCATCAAGACTTCTTTTTACAAGAATCAAAAGTTATTTTCAAAATAAAAATTCTATTTTCGGATTTTGGCCAAGGCCTATTTTAAAAACATGTTTACCAACTCAAAAATGAAGTTTTTATTTAAGAAATCAAAGGCTCTTAGGATAGGATATGTAAGGAATGGATTTTCATGAGCTTAGATAGATTTTATCATATAACCAAAAATGAATTTTGTAAATTCGGATCCCAACCAAGACCAATTTTTAGAACCCATGTATCAACTCCAAAACTCATGTTTTATGTGGAAAATGAAGTATATAGGTAGTAGATATCATTAAGCAATGATTTTTGCAAGTTAAAATGAGTTTAGGCATGAGTAAGGTGTTAAACAAGTAATGGAATTAAAATGAAAAATTTTGAGTTAGTGATCAATTGTCAAATTCGTAATTTAAGATGATGCATAAGTAATCACTTAGTATTTGAGCTCAAATTGCGAGCTTTATGTGTTAAATGAAGTCCTTAGGTAATTGATATAGTAAAGTCTTAAATTTTAATGCTTTAAACAAGTTTTCCCTAAATGAATCATTCAAAAAGTGGATTTTCTAAAATTCGGATTTTTGAGTAAATCATATTGGAAAACATATTTACAAAGTGTAAAATGGGAATTTTTATGTAGAAATGAAAGTCATAAGTAATATATATAATGAAGACTCAATTTTTACAAAAATAATTATATTTTCTTAAGTAATAAATCCAAAACAAATGGAAATGATCAAAGTTAGAAGACTAGATTTTTCAAAAAGTAGTTATAGTTGAAGTTTTGCAAAATAAAGAGTTCCAAAATTTTCTTTTACCAAAAATCATAAAGACCATGCATACATGAAACTCATTTCATGCCATTCATGTTATGAAATCACTCATATTGCATGTATAGTCAATTTATATAGTAGGAACATTACAAACTCTTACAAAACTATTTTTCGGAAATTGAAATTGTTGCTGCTCTAATCTGATCCGACCTTTTCGAAGCTTCAATTTTTTCAAAACTAAAATATAATATTAGAATTAGGTAGATCTCTCGAAGTAGATAGAAATCGATATATAATTTGCAAGATTTCGTGTTAAAATGACCAAGTTATGGCCGTTTTAAGTTGGAATTCCCGCTTAGGACACAAATTACAAATTTGATAGTTCGTATAAGATCGTTTAGATTAGTTTGAGTTGAAATACTTATTAGAGTATTTCTTCCTTTTTAGGAGATCCCAAGATCGACGATTCCCTACCACCGGATTATTATTACTAGAAGACCGGTGGTCCAATGGCCGAGTGAGTTTTCTCCTTATTTTGTTACCTTGGCTGTGATTGTAGTTAGTTGCATTAAAATTATAGGAACAAGATAAAAATCGATATGAATAGGGATAGGATATATGATAGACTGTGATGAATGTGTGCCAAAGAATACTAGAGCATATCGAAACCACGATTTGATTGGATAACTGCACGGTTCATATATTTTTGTTATATGTGTGATATGGATTGGTCACTCTAAAGAATGTATAAATATTTTTTACCTAAGCAAAAATTAAATTGGTCATGCATCGCATTGGACAATTGCATTTGGTAGCATGCTACTCCTAGGTCGATCGGTATGGTCCGTGGATGACTCGTTTGGATAACGAACCCGGTGCCAGAGCTCATTCAGGAGTACTAAGGCGCATGTGGATGCATTCTTGGATGAGCCTAGCCGAGTCGAGTGCTAAGAGCCGAGGGCTTGGGGACTAGATGCGGTCGTGTAGACTCAATACCATTCCTAACCCAAGATACGGAGGGCGTAAATCCGTTCTGTGTGTGGGTTCCGAATGCCCATGCATAATTGCTTGCTCACGTGTTTGTTCATGTATAGCATATGACTGATTTTAACTTGTTTGTTATGGTACGGAACTAAGGGAATTCTCACTAAGCTAGTGTAGGTTATACCCCAATAGTTGTTTAAATGAGTAGGTTATTTCAAGAGTGCAAAGTGGGGACCGAATTGGTTGGAGCCGGGAATGACTCCGGTATTTCGGCAAAGAACATGAATGTTTGAAGTTACCAGCTAGTTTTATTATTTGCCTTGTAATAGTTTTACGTAGTAGAATCTTTTGATCAAGTGTAATTGAAGTTTAATGATTTGTATTATGAAGTATAGTGATTTGTATCTGAAGTATAGTAAATTTGTATTTCCTTTGCATTGTTACTCAAGCTATATCAACGTAAAATGTATTACTCCGATGAGTCTCCTCCATGTGTTAGACGCCTTGTACATAGTATGGAAGCCTTCGCGTGATTGAAGTGGTCATTTTTAGGCTTTAATATTGTGTACAGCGGACTGCCACGTTTAGGGTACCCTTTGCGGCGTGACACCATGAGCAGGTGAGTAACTCTTATATATTACATTGTTTGTGTTTGTAATTTTAGTTGTACCTAAAATCATATATTTAAAATGTTTATATGATACATGTGGAGATGGGAAATAGGTTATTGAAGTGGTGTATGAATTGGATGCCAAACCATACTTATTAAAAGTGATAACAAAATTGTTATGAATAATTGTTGAAATATTGTAATATATTATATCATTTGTATGATAAACATTTATAAATAAATAGAGTCTTGTATACTCTGACATACAAGACGGCTTTCATGTTACGGGTGCACACGTGATATGATGGCTTTAGATAAATCCTGTTAGGCCCCCATATTAGAGTCATGACAATACTAGCTTGTAAGATGAAATTAAGATGCTTTGATATGTTTGTGACTTAATTATGTTAGTTTTAATAGGCTAAGTTTAAGGAAATTAGACAAAAGAAAAACTTGAAAATGAACATAGGGCTTTGATCATTGGCATGATCATACTTGTGATCATTGTGGATTTGAATTTTTCAAATGATTACAGGCATGAATCATCCTGTGATAGTTACTGTTTTACAAAAATTAGATCATTACAAGTATTACTAATACCACTATAAACATTGATTTGTGAAAATTGGGCTAGCACGGGCGTGATCGCCTTTGATTATTTTTCTACCCTTGATCACAGGTGTTATTGAGGGTATGATGATGATCACAACCCTCATAAGGCTATGATGAGTACCTTGCTAACAAAAAAAGTAAAAAAAAATAATAATCTTGATCAAAGAAACATTGTCATATAATGCTTGAACTTGATTAAATAAATAATTTAATATGATTTGATAGATAGATGGATATTTGAATCTCATGTGAAGTAATTTCTTTGAAACGGTTTCCTCTACTTATTTGTGCCCAATTTCTGATCCTTTACAAGATATACCATTTTGAATAGGTACGTAGTAATTTATTGATTTATTTTAGGATTGGCATTTTAAATCAACTAATATTCAAAGATTACCTAATAATTGATTGATGTTTGTGCTTGTGTCGGTTAATCTGGTTCGAGAAGTAATTGTCACCCCCCAAAGGGTATCCTAAACGAAACAATCCGCCACACTTGATATTTAAAATCAAGTATGACAACCTTAGTCACTCCATGAGTTTAGAATCGAATAGCTTAAGGAGACATACATAGTGATAAGAATATAAATCATGATAGTTATAATCAAGATTAATCTATTACAAAGATCTAAGGGGCATAGTCTTGTCAAAATATTAAGAGTCCGTAGGTTTGTAAAAGTCTCTTATAACAACATATCATATATAAGATTAAAGAGATTTAATTAGAAGTCTATGCCTAATGTCTAGGTCTCGACTTCTTCAACAAGCTCCTTAACTTCCAAAAGATATACATGTGGAAAGTGGCCTCTCGGGGATAGTGATAATAATCATACTACAATAGGAAACTATAGAGGTATAAGCTTACGAGCTTAGTGAGTTTCACTTCCCAAATTAAATACGTCAACAACAATATGTCAAGCAAGTAATATTAATAATCATATGAAATGCATAAACACGTGAGCATACAATACATAAGACTTTTCGAGAGTCCTATGTTGAATGGATTTACGCCCTCCATTCGGGGTTAGATGTTTCAGGCCCATACGACTATAAATTTCAATTTTTCTTATTTACATTATGTTTGATTCAGGTGCCCACCTACTCATAAATTTTTTAGTTGATACAAGTATCTACACCACTTCCATTTTATTTCTGGCTACTATGCCAGCATTTGAGTTTTCAGGCCCTTCGTTGCCTAGCTATTATGCCTTCTTTCCACAAAGGTATAATAACAAATACAATGTGACTCAATATATGGTATGCATGGTTAATTTGATTATAAGATCATGGCATATTAATAAATAATTTATGGGCGATCATAGATATTGCGGACACTTTAATTCTATAATACATCATATAAATATTTACAACAATTCCATTTCGATATTCTTATCATCGATTTACTCAAATAGAATTCACATGTACATTCCAATTTTATCTTGCCCTAATTCTAATGCAACTGTCATTACAAGCAAAATCATAACACATGTAATTTAAAGATAGTGAACTCACTTTGCCATGACGTAAAAATCTACTTAATCGTAATAGTCCTTAAGAAGGTCTAGTTCGTCTCCCAAGTCTCCTAATCAAAAGAAATAACTCCAATGAGTATTCCATGAAGTTTTAGTGAACTTATAAATTCTATTCTAACAAGTTCGTCAAAGTTTATCTAAGAGGAAATTCCAACTTAAAACGGCCATAACTTAGTTATTTTAACTCAAAATTTTGCATATTATATAAAAATTTCTACCTATTCGATGAGAGCTATCTATTTCTAAAGTTATTCGATCAAACAAGGTCATTAGGTCCATGAACAGTAGGGTACAGAATGCTATACGAAATTCCCTACCCACAAATCAATTTCTAAATTGAATACAAGCATCATTCCAAAGCTTTGATAGATATCGTTATATCTTGAAAGACTCTTTTATGTACATATATAACTCAATATCATGCATGATTCATGGATGTGGGTAAATCTATCTCTTCATGTACTTAGACAATGCTCTATGGGATGTGTAATACACTATTTTCCTAACTTTGTTTCTACCAAGTGCATTATGAGTGCATGCAATACCTACAAGTTATTATCATAAATGTCATGAGATGAGCTATCTATATGTATATCCTTAATGAGATGATATCAAGAATTCTTTTGGAAAACTTTTGCTTTGCAAAACTTTTGAAATCTCTAGATTAAAGAAAACTAGTTTTATTTCTTGTAAAATCACACTTGCTTTTATCAAAATTCAACCTTAATGACCTATGTGCCTAACATCTTCATTATTTTAATAAAATTCTTCATTTTGGAGTTGGAAATTAGATATTTTCATAGGTGGTCTACCTAATTATGAATTTTACAAGATTTTAAGGAATGAAAATATTGTTTAATCTATACTTTGACACTTTTCCTTGTTTTAGGATTATATTTTGGTAAATTTCATTTATCCTTATCAATATTAGGTCTTTATTACATGTATTCCCTAGGATTTCTATTTTTTCCATTAAAATACTCATTTTGGCATTTGGAAATAGGTGTTTAAATAGAGGTCATTTCTAAATCCGAAGTTTGAAATTCATATTTGAGATTGTTTCTTTTGTAAAACTCATTTAATCTTTCTAAAACTAACTCCTAATCAAACCTACTCCTTAACGCTTCCATTTGTTCAATAAAAATCTGTTTTTGGGTTGAAAAATAGGTGTTCACATATCAAACCTTCCCTATTACGAATTTTAAATTGGTTGTTAGAATTGAAACATAATGTTAACACAACTTTCGTAAACTTTTCTTGTTTTGAAAATATCTCTCAGTAGATCTAAGCTTTACTCATCAAAACCATTCATTTATGTTACCTATTCCCTAAGCCTTTTATTTTTAATGTAAAATACTCATTTGAAGTTGAAAAATATCTTTTCTAAATAGGATTCCTTTTTTATCTGGATTTCAAAAATCCATTTTTGTTGAAACCAAAATAGATCTTAAGCTTTCTAACATTTTTCTACTATTATTATGCTACTACAAGTCTTTTATATTCATAAAACAAAAACCTAAGGCATTTATTAATTCAAAACAACTAGATCTAGTTTATTATACTAGTCATAAATGCAAATGCACTATGAATATTATGTAGATATATTTAAATAATGAATATATGCACAAAACATTAATAATAACAACATAACTTAATAATAAAGCAAAATAATAGCAAAACAACATAAATAATAAGATCTATAGCATTTTGATGGCAATGATCTCATGTTCATATGTTTCCACATCCCTAGCTTAAAGCTCATGGGGATTTTTGAGTGGAATCACACATGAATGATCTTGCCATTACATGTTTTTAAGATGGTAAAGTGTAGATTTATTACCTATTGGTGGTTTGGAACAAGAAAACTTGAAGAAGAAAAATGTGTGTGTGTGTGTGTGTGTGTGTATGGGGAAGGGGGTCATGGCACAAAGAGAGGAGAGAAGAGAGAGTTTGACAAAAATTTTCTAAAAGTGAAAATGAGGAAAGAAAGAAAATGAAAGGTGAAGGCATAAATGAGTTTATATAGAAAAGTGGATTAGGGTTTGTGTGTTAAATAAAATGAAGAAATAAAAAAAAAATTGAGAGAGAATAGAGGGAGGGGGGGTGCCAATTCCATAAAGGAGAGAGAGAGAGAGAGATATGTGTTGTAATATGTAAGTTTCAAAATTAAATTATGTAATTTAAGTAGTAAAAGTTGTATTGGAAAAGTAAATATAAGGAAAATGATAAATATTGTAAGAATAGGTTGTAAGGATGTAAGAATAGGGTATGGGTAGTCGTACTTGATGAATAGTTGATTAGAAATCAAAAAGCACATTAGACAATTAAAATACCGGTAGTAATGAAAATACGATAAAGGCTATAATTGTAAGTTTTATAATCCAAAAAATTATATAACTGATATATTTACAAATCTTATGAAATTACGAATCTAATGATACTAATATCATATTTTTAATATCTCGAGTCCTGGGACATGCTTTTCAAAGTCTGTATTTGATCGGGTTCGAAATAGGTCGAAAATTTACTAATATGATATTTTTAAGCATCTTAATATTATTGTGAACCAAATTAAACTACACTCTTCACTCGTATTTCAATTTCTTGGTTTAGGAACACGGGGTTGTCGGATCTAAACTGCTAGCGTTTCTTAGGGATTTGTTAACTTAGGATTTTCGGTTGACTTTCTAGTTTAGGGTTTGAACTTGAATTTTCCCTAAAACATAGGGGTTTACAGTAATAACCTTACTAAATGGTGCTAGCACGGTAATTAGACACTTAAGCCCACCTCTATTATTGTTAATGATAATTTATAGGTGGCTTAGTAGGTAGCTAATAGGGTGAAGGGTATCAGTGTAACATTTACTTACGCTTAACGATAAGTGATATGATTCAGTTCTCATTTATGGGACTGGTTGAACTAAATGATATTATGAATTAAGATAAGTAGAGTTGAGTAACTACTATAAACCCTAAATGATGCTTTTATTATTTTAAAATTTCTTATAGAAGATAAAAGTACTTAAGCTGCTTATATCAACCATCTTAGTAGTTACTGCTAATCATGACCCCTAGATTTTTAGAGGCTTGTTATCAAAGTGTGAGTGCTTTAACATTATTATTTTTTTATTACATCTTAAATCAAAGATATAATTAATTGATTGTTGCATTGCATTGGACTAAGATTATGTGTTTATCTTGTTTGCGAATGTGTTACTATTGTACTGAGCCTTGGCTCACATTTGTTCTTTTACAAATGTGGATGATAATGATGGTGACTCTTATGATTATATGGGGTACGACATGGATTTTAAGAAGTTTTTTGATGAATTGGATGACTAGGATCTTTAGACATGGTATTTTGTGTTTTGTTCAAACTTTAAATTTGTTTTTGAACTTGTAATTTCGTTAAGGGCTTATCTAAAAGCCTAGGAGAGGTAAATTTAATATACTAACTTATTTTATGTTTTGAGAAACTATGAACTTAAGGTTTTGAAGTACCAATGGTTAGTACTAAATATGTAATCATGTATGATGCTGTACTCACAAGAGCAGTTTTTGATATACATATGATAATAAAAGTTTATCTTCCATTGTTTACTTAATTGTTTTTATAAATCTAATTATGTGGTTTCAAAAGTTAAAAATGGTTAGCAACAATTATAATAAATGATATCTTTTTAGATAGTCTAAGTGTAATGCTTAAGTATTATACATGGTTAAGTTGGCATGCCTTTAATTGTAATTCGGGGCATGACAATGCTGAAAATAGCTAAAGTATAAATATTACATAGTAAATTTGAATATCCCTTCCAAATACTATAAATCATATTATCATAAAAAAGATACCTTTCCTTAAGGAGGCATAACGATATGCATATAATGGGTATTTAAACACGGATACAAGAGATCCATTTTTCAATAATAATGTAGCAGATCAAAAGGTAAAATTACCAACGCATAAATTTAACATTGAATCATTTTAAAATTTATAATAATACATTCTATAACATACTATCTTATAATTTCTACTTAAATCCTTTGCTATTGCTTCAACATAAGTCCGATCCACAATACTTAAATTACCTTTTACATGATTTTATATTTGTTCTACTATTTTTTCCCTCATGAATCATGTGTTAAACACCTTCAATGCAAACTTCCACTTTTTTAAACACATGATAAATACATTGATAACATTTATTCAAATTTTTTATCATTAAAAATTAGTTAGAAACCTTATTTCTTTTCTATTTAAAATTGAAAATAAAGAAATTCAAAGAATTACATTGAAATCAAACTAAAAATTACAAAAAAACAATATATTATATCGAATTCTCTGTTAGGGTACAAGTGTGAGAATTCCACATGGGAAACATGGGACTTGTGTGAAGAGTTTATAAGAGGAAAGACCCATTAACTTATTGCTTTAAGGCTTTGGGTTATAGATAGTGTCAAAAGGCCAATTGTGTTATCCTTCACAAAGCCCATTGGATTTCTCCTCATTGAAGACATACTCCAGACCCTATCAAAGATTGTTTTCCCATTACAAATCTAATTGTCTCCAAAATCTAACTAAACGATTTATGAATTTAAAACCAGCTAGCAATGTTTGATATAAACATCTTCTTTTAAGGAAGCCCGAACATGTAATACGTAGGGTATTATATGTAGTGATTATACATGCCTTGATTTGATTTGTGGCATTGCAATAGGTCTAGTCTAATCGATTCTATTTTATTCCTTTCTAGTCAATGGATCTGTGTATATTATCCAAGTCTAAAAAAGGAATGGAACCAAAATGGTTTCATTGTTTTTTTGGCATATGAATGTGGAAGAAAAGCACACCATATTAAAAGTTTGGAAAATACCCACAAACTAACGCATGAGGCCCTTGACCTACTGTTAGAATTGTGGGTTTTCGGCTAAAACTCGCCAGTCATGACCAAGACAGATATGCTGGTTTGTTGCTTGGTGGCCTCACTTATTTCTTGCTCAGTTTATGGGTCTTCGTAGTAACTTTACCACTTACCTTAGTTAGGGGAACGCTTAAAGCTAAAAAACTTGATATTTTTTTTCATTAAAACAGACAAGTAACCAACACCCTTATAACCTAAACTTATTGGTTTCCAAAGTGGGATGAACTAGATTAAAGTTCATGTACTAAAATTAAAGTTTAAAAAAAAAAAGCCCAAGCTAAGCCCTTGATTATCAAAACTAGGAATGACATGGTTCACGACAAACACACAAAACAAGTCCATGAGAATATCAAATGGATTAACAAGTCTTAAACATGCATTAGTAGGCTTTAACACACACAAAAAAAAAAAAAAAAAAAAAAGCGATAGAGAACCTTACTTCAAAGAATGCAACATACAACTCTAAATATTAAATCAAATATCTAGCAATTAATTTAGAAATTTAAATTTCAAAAAATAAATCAAATTTGACTTTATCTTTTATCTCTTAAAGTTTGAAGTCCGACGCTACTACTCTACATGGTTACTACTAGGAGTGAGAAGAAAACCCTCTTTTACGAGATACTCACTCATATACTACTTGATCGGATAGTGTCTATGTGGATATTAAGGATCATAAGTATGGTATGGTATCAATTTTCCGAGATACAACTTCTAAATACTTGTTACCCATCCTTTTCAAAATTAAAAATAATAATTATAAAAAATGATAATAATATTACTTCCTTTCTTTTTTCTATACATGATTTACGGAAAAAAAAAGAATCTAATTAAATTGCTACCCTTACTTAAAACTGCATCTTCTCTTTCTTCTATCGTCTTATATCATTTTTTTCTTGTTTTCTTATTTCAGTTTCCATATTTCTTCCTAATTTCAAAACTTAATTTATTATGATTTTCAAATGGGAGCAATACAAGAAAAAGTGCACTAATTAACTTTATTCTTTAGTTTCTTTTCTTTTTTAAGTTTTCAATTTAATGGTTTGTTTGAGAAATTTTAGTAAGAGGACTTTAATAATCACTTATGTTATGTTCTTCACTTGTTATTATATAGAATGATACTATTCTTCTTATATAAAGGTATTTATAATTTAATCAATATGCTCAAGTTGTTTAAAATGACTATATGAATAAAAGCAATAATTTTACATATTATATTATATAATGGCAATTGCATAAAGAGCAAGGTAAATTTTTATGAAAAATTTATTTGATATTTTCCAAGGAAATATACTTGTATGAATGTGATAAATCAAATAATATCTTTCAATTTTATGGTAGGTCTCTAAAGAAATGTTATGGGTAGAAATTATCACGACTCTAATGGGGGGGAGGGGGGGTGGGGGGGGCCTAACAGGATTTATCTAAAGCCATCATATCACGTGTGCACCCGTAAAATGAGAGCCGTCTTGTATGTCAGAGTGTACAAGACTCTATCCATTTATAAAAGTTTATCATACAAATGATATAATATATTACAGTATTTCAACTATGGAATCTGATTTTCTAATTTCCACCAAGATCGCAGAGAATCGGTATCCCCCACCAAATAGTGAAATTGGGTTTCAAACTAAAACTTACAAATTTCAACAATATAAAATTTACATTCTAAGTTTACAATATCCTATATCTCTATCTTCAATAGAGTTTGTTGGAGAAGCTCTATTCACACATTCCTAGCCCAATCCTAGCTAGTAATAATCCTGCACAAAAACTGTTGGGGGGTGAGCGAACCACGGGCTCAGTGAGATAACCTGACCAGACCACACATCAACCAATAACAACTAAGTATAATTATCGATCATATGTAATGCAACAATCGATCATATGTAATGCAACAATCAATCACATTACAAGCTTGGATGATCTAGAACCCAAAGCAGGATGAAGATTTACGCCCTCTTCATCGGGGTTGAAGGAACCGATCTATAGCCCACCTACCCAGGAGAAACAGAGAACCATAGGAATAACAACACTCAGTTGCTTCACTCAATTTCCTTTTGGAACAAAGAGACTCCATTAAGTGTTAGTCATTTCATAACGATACCATGGGCAGCATCCTTCATTTTCCAATTAGTTCCCATGGAACCGACGGAACAAAGGTAAGCTTGCGTAGAACTAATAGTTTCTTGCCTAGAAAAACCAAGCATTACTAGAGAATCGAAATACTAACACGTAGTAGGCTGCCACATCTCCAAATGCAGTTTATGCAAATTGTGCAATGCATGTCCATTTCATTTATAGTACCAATAGTTGTTATTCCAAGTTAAGGCGATCATACAATTTACAGACAATCATCAACATGTTTCATACAACATTATCATATAATAGAATTATCACTTATATTATGATAATTTACCATTCAACCATACACCACGCAATATGCATTATTTCCAATCCTGCATGCATATCAATTGAATATATATTATTCCAAATGCAACTATACTACAAGCACAAACAATGTGATAAAGTCAAGTGACTCACTTGTGGTCCTCGCTAAGCTGTTGTATAAGCTACCGGAAATCCAGAAATTGATCTATTTTCCTATGAAAGTAAATAACAGAGATTTATTATTAGATGATTTCTGTAAGAAGTTTTCCTATAATTAAAGGCGCTGATTCTAATCGCCGAATATTAGACTAAACCCGTTATTTTAATTATTTCATCGTTAAATAATTTAATTAAATCATTTTAGATATCTAAATATTCCGTATCGGTGTTTGATATAGTTTTTATTAATTGCTATCTATATTTTTATTCAAGGGGTTTGTCTTTTCTTAAGTTCTACTGCTTTTAATAAAAGATTTTTATTTATTAATTCTTTGCCCGTCAACCTTATCTGTTTCTCAAATTAGTATTTTTATTTATTTAAGGGTATGTTTTACTATCTATATCTAAGAGTTATAGAAATCGTATGTAGATATATCAAATTTCTATTATACTTCAGTTTCATTCTTGTTGCAAAACAAGCTAAGTTTAATACTACAATATTATCAGTAATATTAGTTTGAGATGTTAATATCAATACTAATAATAAATACAAGTATAAGAATAACAACAATTTTCATACTATTAGTAAATAATAATATTAGTGACAAAAATAGTAATAGCATTGATGATAGTATGAATATAGTGACTTTAAAGTAAAATAGTAGTATTGATAACTCTAATGAAAACATTCATAATATGGAATACTATAACAATTATAAAAATAATGGTAATAATTATAACTATATTAATAGAAATATCAGTAACATTAATATTGGTTCAAGAGTAAAAACTGAGTAAATTTCTATTTGCGGTTTCTTACTCGTTTTAAATCCGATTTCGTTGTATGAGTAGCCGATTTGATAGTACCCGAAGAGTACTTTCTAGTAATAAAATTATTTTTCAAGAAAAGAGATTTGTATAATTTTTGAATTTATGAAACATATGCATAGGTTTTAAGTGAATCCCAATAACGGTAGTCAAACTTGTTTTGATGATATCTAACTCGTTTCTAGTCCGTTTTTGACGAATAAATAGTTGTTTTCATAGTATTTTCCGAGTACAATCCATTGATAAGGTCGTTTTTTTTATAACAAATATATCAATACAGTTTATTTGACCTTTTGAACATTCTTCTCTATTTGATTTCTTTTGGTTCCTAGTTTCCTAAAGCTTAGAGTCCTAACTTTCAAGTTGATGCTTCTATAACATTAAATAATTATGTATCATCCTTTGTTCAACCATATAACTTAAAACCATCATTTAATCCTCTTATCTATTTCTTTAGCTCTATTATAATTTGGAAAATTATCAATATGTATAGTTTCTATGAATTGTTCATAATAATATTTTTCTTGCAATATAATGCCTCTAATCATGATTTTTAAAGCTTGTTTTATCAATTATTATGTTCATTAAGGTCTTAGAAGCATTAGATATAAGTTTAGACTAGTTTAGATGAAATTTGAGTCTTGTTTGCCTACTTCATTCCAAAATCCGAATTTACTATTACCATCTTTATAATATTTCTAAGTTGTTGTCTTTCTTTGCCAACAATATCTAAACATTTTTAAACATATCAACCATCCATCCATTTGAATTCATCCATGGATTAGCAACTTCTTTCAACTACATAACCTTTCTTCAATACTAAACAATTCATTCTAAAGTTTATACATAACTATAACAAATTAGGTTGATAGTTTAGAACTTACCTTGGCTTGGAATAGAAAAAGGAATTTCATCTCCCTTTCTAAGCAATAATCAAACCTAGATCAAAGATTAGATGATGAGTTCCTAACTACTTTAGAGGTTAACAACCTTAGCTATAAAGAAAGTTACTAATTCTAGTAAATATTCTTACCTTGTTAAGCTAAGTTCCCACTTGAATCTTTTGATAACCAAAACTTTTAACTTGGTTTTTAGAAGTTGTTTGAGAGGAGAAATTGATGTTATTAGTGTGTTTGGTGTATAGGTAGAATATGGAAAATAACCTTGGGGGTTTATGTTGGTTTTACTAAAGTTTTCTAAACTTTCTAAGTGGAATGTTGCAAAGGAAAAGAAAAATACAAGAGCTGGACGCACTTCCTCTTGTGGCTATATTTTTTAGGTGATATTGTGGGATTTAGGAGCTCAATTTGTATCTAACTTAAGCTTATATACATATACTAAGTCTAGGCTAAGTTTTGGAGGCTAAGGAAATAGTTTTGGGTTTGAAAAAATGCAATTTTCTGTTGTTGCTTTCTCGGATGGAATTTCATGCGAATTTGAGGTTGAATTTTTGATGAATTTGTATTAAATTTGTGACTAATTTCAAGGGGCATTTATTGTGTTTGTTTGCTCGTTATTGAAGGTCATTTATGCTAGTGATGTGCCCTAGGCCATATGGATTCTTTATCATTTGTATGTTTGTTATCAAGTCATTTTATTTATCAAAGTTATTTTTTGCTATTTACTTGGTAATGTTATTCCTTGAATATTTAGTTATACCTTATGTCATTAAAGTATGTGACTTTAATAGTAGAACCATAAGCTGAATTATAACTTTATTCTAAATTATCCCTAGTCATTCATTATGTGGAATGATAATGAATTAAGACTAGTATGATTGCTGTATGATGATCAAGTTTTACTGATCATGGATATGGGATATCAATTCAGCACATAGATACAAACAGGAGTGTATTGTATTGGATTGACCAACTATAAGAATACTGTATGGATCAATGCAATAAGTATTCTTTTTTACAATGTTGTTTGAGTCCTTTGACCTAATGGCACCATGGATTCCTATATAACAGTTTTCATGTTTTGATTCATCTCTTCATCATCTTTATCGGATGATTGCAAGAATAAACTTGGGCATGCAATATGTTATATAGAGGAATGTGAGTGTTAGTGAAGGGATTTGTTCATCTCATTAATTTGAGAGAGATATCTATCGGCCTCTTGATGAGTAAGACTGAGAAATGCATGGCCATGCTCGAATGAATTGATAAAGAGTTATCAATATCATTTGTTAAGTCAGTCAAACTCTAGATTCAAGAAATAAGTAATTAGACAATATAAGAGTGTTTTGATCCACACCTTATGTTTGATTATAAGATATCGTGTAACAAAAGGACTGAATGACTAACTGTTAGTAGGTAAAGTCGGATCATCGATCTTCACTAAAATTGGGTAGACATAATGTCTTGTTAGAGACCAATTATGTCTTGTAGTCCTAAAAAAATGTTTAAGAGCTACTACCAATTTTATATGAACCTACAGGGTCACACATAAAGAATGAATAAGATGGATCTTCAATAATCGTATTGGGAATTGATTAATTATTTATTTGTCGATTTTAATTAGATTAAAATTAACAAATAAATAAATTAAGATAATAAGGATATATATGTCTTTCTACATAAACCCTAATTTGTTCAGGGTAATTTGAAAAGACATAACCCTTATATATATATTAGGGTAATATGAAGGGACATAACCCTTCTATATATATTCTCTTTCTAGGTTAATTTTTAATCATCTGACGCTGGCCGTCATTTTAGAAAGGAAAATTCGTAACCTAGAAAGAGAGAGAGAGGGATTCCCAAAGGTCGAAATTTTTTTCGACGTGCTAGCACACACGAAGATCCAATTCATTCGCGTGGATACCGGTAGAGGGAGTTGGTATAATCTGCATCTCCTTGATCCCATCATCAAAGTAAAAGGTACACGATTCCCTTTTCTTTCTGATTTAATTGAAATGCTTGGATCCGATTGGGAATTTTAAAAAAAAACGATTTTCCGCTGCACGATTCAGATTTGGATCGTAAATTTCCAACAATTTATGCGTGTAAAATAGGGCTCAGGTTGCAGGAAAAATCGGAAAAAAAAAAATCATGTCAAATCTAAGGTTGAAAGTTGAAATTCCTGCTGCAGTTGTCTTAGTTGAATTCCTCTTGTTGCAGCTGCTATTTTGGTGAATTTCAAAGCCATTTGGTGTTGATTTGGTTGTTTATTTGAGTTAAGATTCTTAGTATTTAATGTTGATCTGATGTGGATTGTTTTAATTGGATTTTATGTCATTTTCAAGTTGAAATATTGTGTGTTAAATTTTTAGCAAAGTCTGGACAAAGCAGCATACAGCAACCGAGAATCCAAATTCTGCTGATGCTCTGTTTTTAGATGCTCTGTTTTCATCCAAGCATTGACATGTGTGGAAGCCAGTTGTTTATTCAGATGTGTGGGCTGCTGCTGCTATACGTGTGTGGTGATAGGCATAATTTATTATCATTTTAAATCAAAAAATTGAGTCTATTTTATGGTTTATTGATGAGATTTTAACAGATTAGGTACTTAATTAGTATATATATATATATATATATATATTTCAGGTCAATATTGAATAGATTGGCAATATAAGGAAGAAATGTGAGAAGAATCCAATCAAATGCAAGCAAAGGAGCAAGGAGCACAAAGGGAGTCCAGATGTACGGCCGTGCAATTGTCAAAATGGAGAAAATATGGAAGCAGTGGCTAGTACGGGTCTTGTACGCCCGTACATGAAGCGATGAGGAAGGAAAATGAACTTATACGCCTGTACACACTTGATTGAAGAATGACTCCAATACTTAGTACGCCCTTTTGTACGCCCGTACAAGATGGAAAATTATCAAAGAAATGTGCATTGTACGGTCGTGACTCTAGGAAATGTGTCATGAATATTTTCTTACGTGTTCTTGAAACAGTGTGACTGTTCAACATTAAAAAGAAAAGTCGTCTTTTTAGGAAAAGTGTTTTTAGACACCACACCCATTGGATATAAAGGAAGGGGGGATTCATTCTGAACATCATCACATTATTAGAAGGAAATCTCATATGTGTTAGTCGAAGTAGAACGTATTATAGTGTAGTAGTATAGTTGGGATTCCAAGAAGAACTCGAGAGAGACAATTGGATGCAAGTGTTCGTGTGTGTACAAACATCTATGTTATCAGAATTCAAAGGGGTTTTTATTTCTTTTCTGATCTTACTCTTATTGTATGTGTTATTCCATTATCGTTATGTTGTTCTATGTTTGTGTTCGTAACCCAACATGCGTGAATAGTAATTAGGGTGTTACGAAGCCATATTAACATGAATTGTATATGTATTTATCATTAATCTTTTTAATTGCGAATTTCTAGTGATGGGTCTTCAATAAAGTTAGGAAATTGTGGTGCACAACATGATCCTACATCAGATCTCGATGGAAAATGTTGAGAAACAATTCCATCGAGTAGATCTAAATCACTAGAACAAATTACTCCTAGTAATAGAGATATTATTAGGAAGTTTGCTGCATGTTTAAGGAGATTTAAGGATAATTAGAATACTCTAAAGCAATTCTGCTTTGTCCATCTATTTAAGAGAGATTTTAGTAGATGCAAACGGAATTAGAATTGGTTTATTATGAGAATAAGAACCATGAATTGAAAATCTCTACAGATAAGTAATTAAAAGGATGAATTGCATTGTAGTTCATGTTAATATGATGGAGTAACCTTGTCTTATTATGATTTAAATTGTATTAGTGTTGTGTTCTGTATAATATTTTAGTGAATCTGTGTAATTAATATAGTTTAGTTGTTAATTATAGATTAAATTTAGATAATCTAATCTACTCGATTGCTAGATAATAAACAAAAGGGTGAGTAGTAGTACTTGTCAGGGCTCCGAGGAATACGACCCTATAAACCATTCCTATACTACAATTGATAGGTGCACTTGCCTATTGTTGATCTGATATTAGGAAGGGATTATTGGATATTAATTGTTAAACTCAGATCGGAACACATCATGTGGAGATGTGCATGGAAACTCTGCCTATGTTCCAGCGGGCTACATGGACTTCGGCTGGATTTGGCTGTCGAATGTGATCCAGTGCTGCGCGTAAAGACTCTGCTGCTGAGGTGTGCTGCCCGTCCCTACATCGGCTGAGGATTCTGCACGTTACACTTTCATTTCAAGCATGGAGACTACTGTCACGACTCTAATATGGGGGCCTAACAGGATTTATCTAAAGCCATCATATCACGTGTGCACCCGTAACATGAGAGCCGTCTTGTATGTCAGAGTGTACAAGACTCTATTTATTTATAAATGTTTATCATATAGATGATATAATATATTACAGTATTTCAACTATGGAATCCAATTTTCCAATTTCCACCAAGATCGCAGAGAATCAGTATCCCCCACCAAATAGTGAAATTGGGTTTCAAACTACAACATACAAAATTCAAAATTTATTTACTTTACATTCTAAGTTTACAATATCATATATCTCTATCTTCAATAGAGTTTGTTGGAGAAGCTCTCTTCACACATTCCTAGCCAATCCCAGCTAGTAATAATCCTGCACAAAAACTGTTGGGGGGTGAGCGAACCACAGGCTCATGAATAACCAGACTATCATAACAAGCAAGTTATTATCAATCATATGTAATGCATCAATCAAACACATGAACAATTACAAGCTTGGACAAACCGGAATCCAAACAGGATGGAGATTTACGCCCTCTCATTGGGTTGAAGGAACCGATACCTGAATCACCTACCCGGAGAAAAACTAAGTACACAGGAATCTATAATCCTCACAATTATATCTCTTATGTTAATGATGTTTTAAACACTCAGTTCCTGTCTTGTACCTTAGAAACTCCACTAAGTGTTAGCCATTCATTGCCATACCATGGGCGGCGTCCTTCGTTACCAGTTAGTTCCCATGGAACCGACAGAACAAGGTAAACTTGCGTAGAACTAATAGCCCATTGCCTAGAAAAACCAAGTATTACCAAAGAACCGAAATTCTAACACGTAGTAGGCGTTCGTAAAAATATAATGCAGTATGTGCAAATCATGCTATGCATGCACCATTTTATTTATGAGTTCGATAATTTTTAGTCCGATTATAAGTGTTCAAACTTCATTCAGACACTCAACATGCTTCATATACAGTAATTTCACAAGACATTCATTATCACTTTTGATTATAGTATTATCAAACAAGTAATTTCAAACAGCAAGCAAATCCCATAATCCCATACACACAAGTTCATTATTATTATCGTTGTATTTTATGCAACTAAACTGCAATCACAAACAATGTAACAAGTCTAAGTTACTCACCTGTGGTCCACGCTAAGCTGTTGTATAAGCTATTATAAATCCGGGAATTGATCTATTTCCTATGAAAGGAAATAAACAGAGATTTATTATTGGATTATTTCTGTAAGTGAAATCTTCCTATAATTAAAGGCGCTGATTCTAATCGCCGAATATTAGACTAAACCCGTTACTTTAATTATTGCATCGTTAAATAATTTAATTAAATCATTTTAGATACCTAAATATGCCGTATCGGTGTTTGATATAATTTTTATTAATTTCTATCTATATTTTTATTCAAGGGGTTTGTCTTTTCTTAAGTTCTACTGCTTTTAATAGAAGATTTTTATTTATTAATTCTTTTCCCGTTAACCTTATCTGTCTCTTAAATTGGTGTTTTTATTTATTTAAGGGTATGTTCTAGTATCTCTATCTTTCAAGAATTATAAAAATCGTACTTAGATATACCAAGTTTCTATTATACTTTTGTTTCATTCTTATTGCAAAACAGGCTAAGTTTAATACTACAATATTATCACTAATAATAGTTTTGAAATGTTAATATCAATATTAGTAATAAATACAGATATAATAATAACAATCATCTTCATACTATTAGTGACAAAATAATAGTGTCGATGATAATATACATATAGTAACATTAATGTGAAAATAACAGTATTAATAATCATTCATGACTCGTAATGAAGGTATCAACAATACTGAGTACTATACTCAGTAGTAATATTCATAGCAATAGTTATAATCATACTTATAGGGACAATAGTAAAATTTGATGTTGGTTTATTAAGAGTGTAAACTATATGATTTTCTAGTTTGTGATTTCTTATTTGTTTTAAATCTAATTTCGTTGTATAAATAGTTGATTTGATAGTACTCGAAGAGTACTTTCTAGTAGTGAAATTATTTTTCAAGAGAAGAGATTTGTACAATTTTTAATTTTATGAAACACATGCATAGATTTCAAGTGAATCCTAACAATTGTAATCAAAACGTGTTTTAATCATATCTAACTTATTTCTAATTCGTTTTTTACGAATGAATAATTGTTTTTCTAGTATTTTCCGAGTACAATTCATTGATAAGGTCGTTTTTGGTTTATAACAAATATATCAATACAGTTTATTTGACCTTTTGAACATTTTTCTTTATTTGATTTCTTTTGATTCCGAGCTTCCTAAAGCTTAGAGTTCTAACTTTCAAGTTCATGTTTCTATAATCCTAAATAATTATGTATCATTATTTTTTCAATTATATAACTTAAAACCATCATCTAATCCTCTTATCTATTTCCTTAGTTCACTCATAATTTATAAAATTATTAATATGTATAATTTCTATGAATTGTTCATAATATTTTTCTTTGTATTGTAAAGCTCCTAACCATGTCTTTAAAGTTTGTTTTATCAAGTTTCATGTTCATAAAAGGTCCTAGGGGTGTTAGATATGAATTTAAACTAGTTTAGATGAAATTTGAGTCTTGTTTTGTCAACTTTATTCCAAAATCCGAATTTACTATTACCATCTTTATAATATTTCTAAGTTGTTGTCTTCCTTTGTCAACAATATCTAAACATTCTTAATACATCAACAATCCATCTACTTGGATTTATCAATTGATTAGAAACTTCTCTCAACTACATAACTTTCTTTCAATGTTCAATAATTCATCATAAAGTCTATACATAAATAACAAAGATAGGTTGATAGTTTAGAACTTACCTTAGCTTGGAATGAAAAAAGGATTTTTCAACTTCCTTTTTAAGTAAGAATCGAACCTATATCAAGGTTAGCTGATGAGTTCTTAACTAAATTATAAGTTAGCATCATTAATTATAATGGAAGCTTACAAATTCTAACCAATATTCTTACCTTCTTAAGCTAGTTTCCTTCTCTTGAACCCTAGGATAACTTAGGATTTTTTATTTGGTTTTGGTTGTTATTGGTGAGCTTAATGTGTAGGCAAGATATGGAAGTAGGCTAAAGGTTTATGGTTACTCACACAAAGTTCCAAAGCTTCTATGTTGAAGGTAAGAAGGGAAAAAGGAAAGTGAAAAGTGTTGGACGCACTTGTGGTTGCAGCTGAGAGTTTAGAGTGTTTTGATGGGGTTTATGAGCTCAAATTGTGTCTAACTTAGGCTTATATATTTATAATAGGACTAAACTAAGTTTTAGAGGCTATGGAATGAGTTTTGGACTTGAAAAATGTCCACAAGTGCAGCTGTAAATTTCCATACGATTTTGCAATTTGGATGATAATTTGACTTGTGTTTTGACAGATTTTTGTGGCTATCTTTGAGGGCTTTAATGGTGTTTTTTTGGTAGCTAATTAATGTTATTTATGTGTGTAAAAATAAGAGATTAGCTTGTGTAAAAATCGGGTCAAAATCTATTGAAATTTGAAGTGTGGAAATTGAAATTTTCGAACAATTCATCTTGATTTTTGGACGAATTTTTTATTTGATTTTCTCATTAATTTTTGGTGTATGAAGTGTCCATTTGAAGGCTCCTTATTAGTGTTTAATTGGTAAAAAATAGCAGCTCATTGAACCCTAGGAATTTTGCAAAAATCAGAATTGAACTTGGAGAAGTGTGCTGCTGTATTTGTTGAATTTCCTCCTCTACTGCAGCTGTTCTCCTCCGATTTTTGCATGGATCTTTGAAGTGGTTATGGTTGTCTTTGTGCGCTGAAATTCTCCTCATTTATTGTTGATTACATGTGGAGTGTTTTGGTTGGTTTTTGAGTCAATTTCGTTTGAATTTAGAGGCTCAAATTTGGATCAAAGTCGGATAAGGAATCTCAGAGCTCTGTTTCTAGGTGCCTTGTTTCCAGCTCCTTGTTGTGTGTGTGTGGGAGGTGTGTGTGTAGGGAGTTGCTGCTGCTGGTGAGGCGTGTGTGTGCAAGCTGCTGTCCACTGCTGCCCGCTGCTGCGTTGGAATGGAGCTGTGTGTTGTGCGTTGAAGCTGCTGCTTGTGCACCTGAGGGAATTCCAGCTACTCGGGAGAACTCCTGCTGTGCATGTGAGAGGACTGCTGCTGGTCTGTCTTGCTCAGTGGAAAATTCAGCCGCACGAGCGTGGGTTTCTCGCCTGCTCAAGGAATTCCTCCTACTCGTGCACGTGGAGCTCCTTTATTTTGCTGCTGCTGCTTATGAATGCAGCGATTCTCTGCTGCTCGATCCACGTTCAATTCTTCATGCAGTGTTTGAAATCTGATTTTCCCCTTCTATATATATATATATATATTAATAGTTATTAACAAAAAATACTTTTACTAAAAAAAAAAACATTATTCACGCATAATTATACTCATTATATTTTCGTTTTATCGAGATAAAATTTACCTAAGTTACTATGACACTTTAAATTATTTGTATTTTCAAATTTTTAGTTTAAACTTAACACGATTAATTATTTTTAGTATTTTTAACTTACGTGGTTAAATTTTCAAGTTCGATGGATTAAATTAGGAACCAAGTCCTAATAAATTTAGAATTTCCTAACAATTAAAACAGCAGGTTTGAAATTTTCTTTTTTTTTTTTTTAGTTTTAAATTGATAGTTATTGTTCAGTATTAGTGTCTATTTGTATTTGTAATCTATTGTTTTATACCAATAAGCTCTATAAATAAACTATATCTTATCGATTTTAAAATTTAAAGATATTTCTATTCATATTTTGAATCATCAGTTCAAGATACGAAATCTCGTTTTTGGTATCTATTAAGACTAAGTGAATTTTTATTCGGGTTTTTCAAGTTACGAATGACGTTATTATAATTCATAGATCTATTATAAGATTTCTATTGAATCATATATTTGATATTAGTTTCACATTTGCTAATTTGTTCATCTTCCAGTTATGAAAATTATTAAAGGTTACTTTAACAATTCAGGATTTTAACTTCTAAATCTCTAAGTCTTTTGATTGGAATATTAGTATAATTTAAATATTTATTTAAAATATAGATTCTTAGATATTGATTTATTTTACCAAACATTATATTTTACTGTATAGAAGTTATTTATACTAACATATTTTTGTCTAATGCTACTTAATATTAATAGATTCATGATAGCTTGAACACTATTATTTCATTATTTAATAAGCATAGGATTTATTTTCTAAGTATTGAGCTTAAGGAAAAAGGATTCAGTAATTTATATTAATGATTGGTTTATCATCGTTTGAAATTATTTGAGATCATAAAAGTTACAGTTTATATTTTCAAAATTTTTATTCGTAACGATTTTAATCTTTTTAATTATAATCAAATTCATTTACACTTTAACATTTTTAAATCGAGAAAAATTTGGAGTGATTTTTAGTACTTGTTCTAATTATTCAGTATGATTCCATATAATTCTATATTACATTTTTAGTATTTGTTAAAATTAAATTATGTAAAATTTGGGGGATTACAACTACTTCCTCTGTTTCCTGCTGCCCACGTGAAGCCTTATCTCAGCTGCTCGTGTGCGTGGATGAAATTCTTTTCGCTCGATGATTCCCCATTCCAGCAGCCGCGCGCGTGAAGGAAATTGCAGCGATTCCACTGCTGCCCCTTCGGTTTTTCTCTATTATTATTATTATATTATTATTATTATTATTATTATTATTATTATCATCTAATTAATAGTTAACTAAAATAATTTAACCAATATTAATTTATATACATATGTATATATTCATTACGTACAAGTTATCTCAGAATAAAATTATCTATGTTACTACAGAAACTCTAAATTATTTATATTTTCAAATTTTTAGTTTAAATGTTACACGATTAATTAGTTTTAGTATTTTAACTTAAACGATTAAATTTTTCAAGTTTGATGAATTAAGTTAGGAACCAAGTCCTAATAAATTCAGAATTCCCTAACAATTATAACAGCGGGTTTGAAATTTTGATTTTTGATATAAATTAATACTTATTGTTCGATATGTATTTATAATTCTAGTAATTCATCTTTGAATTATTGTTTATACTGATAAGCTCTATTAATGAATTGTATTTTATCAGTTTTGTAATTTAGAGCTACTTTATATTATATCTTAAATTATTATTTCAAGATACGAAATCTCATTTTTGGTATCTATTCGGGTCAAGGAAATTTTTATTCAAGTATTTCACACTAGGGAATGAGTTTATTATAATTCATAGATTTATTTTAAGATTTTTGTTGAATCATGTATTTGATATTAGTTTCACTTTTGCCAATTTGTTCATTTTCTAGTTGTGAAAATTATTAAAGGTTACGTTGACAATTCGGGATTTTAATTTCTAAAAGCTTAAACCCTTTCTAATTAGAATATTAGTGTAATTTGAATATTCATTTAAGATCTAGATTCTTAGATATTGATATATTTTTCCAATCATCATGTTTTACTGTATAGGAGCTCATTTATATTAATTTGTTATTAGCAATATATTTTTATCTAGAGCTACTCAATATTATTAATAGATTAATAATAGCTTGAATACTATTATTTCATTAGGCGTAAGATTTATTTTCTAAGTATTGAACTTAAGGAAAAAATGATTCAGTAATTTATATTAACAATTGGTTTATTGTCATTTTTAAATTATTTGAGATCATAGAAGTTCAGTTTGTATTTTCAAAATTTTTATTTATAACGATTTTAATCTTTCTAATTATAATCAAATTCATTCATACTTTAACAATTTCAAACCAAGAAAAAAATTGGAGTGATTTTTACTACTTGTTCCAATTATTCAATATGATTCTATATTACATTTTTAGTATTTATTAAAATTAGATTACGTAAAATTAGGGGAATTACAGAAATGATAAAGATAAAAGAAAGGGATAATGTGATCTTCCTTATGGCAATTTTTGATTGAGGAGAGAGTGATGAAAGCTAAGTGAAAGAGGATAAAGCATAATTTTTCTCATCTTATGTTTAGATATGTAGGATAGAAACGGAAATATATGCTTTCTACCCTCTTTATTTGACTACTATATTACCAAAAAAAAAAAAAAAACCTAAAAATACATGGAGTTAATATAGGATAAAGTTGTTTTTAGTTTTTATTAATGAGCATGTTATGATTTGATATGCAGAAAACAATAGCAATTAATCAAGCAGTAAAATAAAGTACACACAAGAATTTTATGTGGAAAACCTAAATCGGGAAAAACCACGGGCAGAGGAGAAGAAATCCACTATGATTGAAGTTGGAGTACAAGATTGAGAGAATACAACTCAAGACTCTCAAAAACTCTTAAAGGAATTTCGTGTGTCTGATGTGTAGTAAAAACCCAAACAAAACACATATATATGTGTGTGTTTAAAGATAACCGACATAATGGCCTAAATTATGACCCTTAAATATGTAATGAATAAATAATAAAGGCCTAAATTATGACCGTTAAATGTTTAATGAATGAATAATAAATGTATAGTCAAATATTCATTCATTAACATTTAACTATGGGAGTCGGTTACATAAACCGGATCACAAACTCCAACAATCTCCACTTTGACACGGATTCTGGAGTGAAAAACAAAAAAATCTAATCTTCGACATAAAAAATAAAATACTCTCCACCTCTTCCACAAAATCCCTAAAGGGTATCAATCAATAACGTTAAGAGCATAAGCAACAAGATCTACCTCTACATATCTCTGAGGATGCTTCACTTCTCTCTTAGGTTTGTCTCTAGCAATGGAATACTGTTCCTGTGATTGTGTAGAGATAGGACAAACCTTGTGTTTGAAGTCTAATTTGAGAAGTAGTCTCTGAAGTAATACCTGAATCAATCTCAAACTCCATTTATGTAGATGATTTCTGCTGGACTTCATCAAACGATGAGTTAGAAGACAAGTCATGTAACATAGATACTTCATAAAAAATAACATCCCTACTCAAAATGACTTTCTTCAGTTCATGACACCATAACTTATATCTCTTGACACCGGGTTAAAACCAATGAATATGCACTTCAGAGACCTAGGCTTAAGCTTTCCATTATCAACACGAGTATATGCAAGACAACAAAAATTCTCAACTCTAAATAGTTAGCAAGAGTACCTGACCATAACTCAAGTGGATTCTTCTTCTCTATGGCTACTGGTGGAGACCTATTAATCAAATAATAACACATCTGTCGAGGCACTTTTGCCTAAAATGACTTTAGTAACATTGCATTTGAAAGCATACACCTGACTTTCACCATGATAGTTCTGTTCATCTGTTCTTGTAAGCCCTGGAAAATTTCAGTAAATAATTTCAAAATAACCATCGAAAAGTAAACTCTAAAAATGACTCCAAATTAAAATCGAACTTTGACTAGTCCTAAATCACGAACGAATCCAGAAATTTCTTAATCTTGAGAAAATGAGATTCCTTAAAAATAAAATAAGAACTCAACAATCTTCAAATTCAAAACCATTACGTACGATAAATTCCATACTTAACTCTGAATTGTAAAATCGGGTAATATATAATTCAAAAACAAATTATTAAAAAGTAAATAACGATAAACCTTTGGAAATAAAACTCAATTCAAGAATTCCGAAAACATTGAGAGATATTAAATGCTTACAAAAATAAAATTTAAAATAAATTTCTTAAATTAAAAATGTTGTATAAACATAAAACATCAGTTTCCAAATTGGCAAAGATCTAAACCGGAAAATCACCTAGGAACCTTAAGTGGAATACAGTAGTCTAAGTCTAGCAATCCCGCACTCTTAGCTCTAGAGGCCGAGGAGTGGTTTAAGTGTGTAGAATAGCTTGTAATAATATAAGGTCGCTTAAAAATATCAAATTGGTAAATTTTTGACCTATTTCGAACCCGTTCGGATGCAGACTTCGAAAAGCCTGTCTCAGGGCTCGAGATATAAAAAATATACCATTAATACCATTAGACTCGTATTTTCATAAGGATTTCTAAAATATCAGTTTTATAATTTTTCGATAACTAGAATTATCTGATTTTGCGATTTTATTCGTATTTTATTACTACCGGTAATTAACTAGTCTTTTGGTATTATTCACTATTATTCATTATACAATTTTATTATTCTTATAAACCCTTATATTTATAGATAAATATTTTATATATCCAAGAAAATCTCGTTTTTCCAAAATTTAGTTCGTTTCTGGTTTTTATGGGATCAATTTCTGTTTAAGACCTGATACTAAAAATAAAATAAATTAATTTAATAATTTGAAAATATTTGAAAAATATTTTTATTTTCATAAAATATTTTTTTTAGAATTTTTTTCGAGTTATAAAAATATCAATTATAGCTTATATTCGCGTATTTTGATCATACCGATAACTTATTTGATAATTCACTAAAATAAATAAATAAATTATCTTATTTTAATTATGAAAAATCTGCTACAAATATTTAGAATATATTTTCTATATTTTTCTTATTTTTATTTTATTTTATTAAGAAAGTACTCTTACAACCCATACCTTCAAGTACACCTTTCACACATCACTTCTTTTTTACTTCAATCTTTCTACACTTCATTATATCACTTCATGATAGATTTTGACTCCTTTTTACTACACTTTTATCTCTTGAAATACCACAAAATTAATTAAAATAACCCTTTTTCAAATCCTTCTTCAAGAAACTACACATATCATTAATTACATTACAATTCCAAGTCAAAAGCTAACCAAATTCCCTCCTCTCTCCTTTCTACTTTCACGCCAACCATGGTATAGTATTGGCTGCCATTTCTTCTTTTTTTTTTTTTTTACTTCATCTAATCATTAATCTCTCTCTTTCATTTGCACCTTTAACCCTTTGTCATTCTTTACACTTTTCCTCTCTTTTTCCTCTCTTTCTTTCTTTCTTCATTTTCTCTTGTTCTCTCAAGAAAGCCTTGCTACCCCGATTCCTTCTTTGAGCTCTCACACATATTTCTTCAAGATTCTTGGATAAAACTCTTGTCTAAAGCTTTCATAAACGATATAGGTAAAGTATAGTGAGAGTTTCATGCATCAAATGACCTTTCATAAGCTTAAAAGCTAAGGATGATGATGCCAAAATGAAACACTCCTCTTCTCCATGATTATTCTCTTGTATTATTATTATTTTCTTGCTAGAAGTAGTTATATTTTGTAGATCTAGCTTTTTATGTAGCCTTGATTATGTTTATGTTTAGATCTATAGGTTTAGAGCTTATTATCGTGTATTTCTTTTATATTCATGTTCATATTATGTATAGATCTTATATTTGAACTTGAATAAAAATAGTAAAATTCGTATCTTGACAAAATCTATATTTAAAAATCCTCTTCCAAGTCTCAAAATGGGAGTTTTAGTTGAGAAAATGAAGGTTTAGTGGATGTTATATCATCGAGACTTCTTTTTACAAGATCAAATGTGATTTTCAAAATTTATTTTCAAAATAAAAATCTCATTTTGGGATTTTGGCCAAGGCATAGTTTAAAAACATGTTTTACAACTCAAAAATGAAGATTTTATTCAAGAAATGGAAGGCTCTTAAGATAGATAGGTAAAGGATGGAATTTTCCTAAGTTTAGATGGATTTTATCAAAAGATATGTCCAAAAATAAATTTGGTAAATTCGGATCTCAACCAAGACCAATTTTAAAAACCATTTTCAACACCAAAATGAAAGTTTTGTTTAGAAATGGAAGGCTTATGGAATAGGTATCAATAGAAGATGTTTTTTGATAAGTAAATGGTAATCTACTAGTAGAGATTCTCAAAAATAGGAGGATTACAAAATGAAATTTGAGTTCTATCTAAATTTTGTAAATTTGGATGGTTTCAAAACCATGACTTAAAAATCCATTTATCAACTTCAAAACTTGTGTTTTATATGAAAAATGAAGAGTTTAGGTCATAGATATCATTAAGTAGTGATTTTATAAGTTGAATGAGTTTTGATGAGATTAATGTATAAAACAAGAAATAGAATCAATATGGAAAATGTTGAGTTAGTAGTCAATTTGTAAAATTCGTAAATTTGAATGAAGGCCATAAGAACACCTATTATCCAAGCTCAAAATAAAAGTTTTATGTAATGAATGGAGTCCTTAAGTAATAGGTATCACAAAGTCTTAGATTTTAATGCATTAAATAAGTTTTTCCCAAAAGGAATCATTCAAGAAATGGATTTCTAAAAATTCGGATTTTTGAGTAAATCCTATTTGAAAACATATTAGCAAAGTGTAAAATACAAATTTTTATGTAAAAATGAAGGTCTTAGGTAGTGTATGTTATGAAGACTCAATTTTAACTAAGATAACTAGAAATTCCTAAGAATGAATTCCAAAACACTAGTGTGTTTTCAAAGTTAGAAAACTAGAAAATTTTTTTTTCATAAGTAGTTGTTATTGTGGTCTTGCAAAATAAAAAGTTATAAAAATTTCTTTTAGAAAAAACCATCAAGATCATGCATACATTAGACTCCTCACATGTCATCGATGTTAGAAAATTATTCATATTTTATGTATACTTGAATTATTAAATAGAAACATTTCAAACAATTACAAAACTATTTTTCGGAAATGGGGATCGTTACTGATCAGATCTGATCCTTCTGTTTCGTGATACAAATGTTTTCAAAACTTGAAAATAATATTAGAATTAGATAGATATTTCAAAGTAGATAGAGATCGATATATAATTTGCTAAATTCCGAGTTAAAACGATCAAGTTATGGCGGTTTTAAGTTGGAATTCCTGCGTAGGACGAGAATTACGAATTTGATAGTTTGTATAAGATAGTTTGGATTAGTTAAGTGATGAAATACTTATTATGGTATTTCTTCCTTTTTAGGTGAACCCGAAATCGACGATTCCCTGCAACCAGATTACTTTTACTAAAAGATCAGTGATCCAATGGCCAAGTGAGTTTTCTTTTTATTTTGTTATCTTGTTTGTGCTTATAGCTAGTTGCATTAGAATTACAGGAACAAGATAAAAATCAATATGAATGGGGATAGGATAGATGATGAGACTATGATGAATGTATGCCAAAGAATACTAAAGCATATTGAAACCACGATTCGATTAGATAACTGCACTGTTCATATTACTTTTGTTATTATATATGATATTGGTTGGTCATTCTAATGAATGTATGAATATTTTGACCTAAGCAAAAATTTAAATTGGTCATGCATCGCATTGGACATGTTCATTGGTAGCGTGCTACTCCTACATAGGTTGATCGATGTGGTTCAAGGACTCGTTTGGATAATGAGACCCAGTTCAAAAGCTCATCATAGGGAACTAAGGCGCATCGGGGATGCTTCCATGGGTGAGCCTAGCCGAGTCGAGTGCTATGAGCCAAGGGCTCGGAGACTAGTAGCGGTCATGTAGACTTTCAATATCATCCCTAGACCAAGATATGGAGGGTTGTAAAATCCTCGTTGTGTGTATGGGTTCCAGATACCCATACATAATTATTTGCTCATGTGTTTGTTCATGCATAGCATATGGATGATTTATAACTTGCTTGTTATGGTATGGAATTAAGGGAATTATCACTAAGTTAGTGTAGCTTATACCCCAATAGATGTTTGAATGAGCAGGTTATCTCAAGAATGCTAAGTGGGGACCGAGATGGTAGGAGCTGAGAATGACTTTGGCATTCCGGCAGGGAATAAGAATGCTTGAAGATATTTACTAGGTTTTGTGAATAGCCTTGTAATAGTTTTATGTAGTGAAATCTTTTGATGAATCGAAATTGAAGTATAATGAATTGTATTTGAAGTATAATGAGTTGTATTTCCTTTACATTATTACTCAAGCTGTATAAATATAAAATGTATCACTTTGATGTGTCTCCTCCATGTGTTAGACGCCTTGTACATAGTATGAAAGCCTTTGCATGACTGAGGTGGTCATTCCTAGGCTTTAATATTGTGTACGGTGAACTACCACGTTTAAGGTACCTTTCGGGGCATGATAGTTTTGCTACCCCGTTTTGTTGAGTTGTTCCAAGGATTGTTAAATGTGTCAAAATTCCTTCTAACTTACACAGAAGATTAAAATCATTAGAACAAAACTCAAGACCATTGTCAATGCGAAGAAACTTTACTTATTTACCAGTTTAATTTTCAATTGTTGTCTTCCACTCCTTAGAAGTGGGTAATGCATCAAACATTTGCTTCAAGAAAAATACCCAAACTTTGCTGGAGAAGCCATCTATAATAATCATCATTTAAATAGCACCTCTGCTAGATGGAACTCTTGACGGTCCCCAAAGATCAAAATGAATGTACTCTAAAATACCTTTTGTATTGTGAGTACCAGTAGTGAATTTGACTCTTTTTTGCTTTTCAAACACATAATGTTCACAAAATTTCATCTTATTGATGCTTTACCCATCAAGAAGGCCTCTCCAGGACAACTCAACCATCTCGGCTTCACTCATATGCCCTAAATGCATATGCCAAATTCTAATAGAATCTTCATCTGATAAAGATGAAGAAGTGACGACAGCATCTTCTATAACAATTGAACCTTGCAAAACATACAAATTAGCAGATAGTCTCTAACCATTCATCACCAATGATCCTCTGCTGATCTTCAAAACTCCACCTTCACCTATGTATTTGTAACCCCTAGAATCAAGAGTGCTGAGAGAATTCAAATTCTCTTGAAGTCAGGAACATGTCTTACATCTCCTAATGTCCTAACAACACCATCAAACATTTTTATCTTAATTGTGCCAATGCTTGCAACCCTGCAAGAAACATTATTTCCTAATAGAATAATACCCTTGGAACCTTCTCATATGTTGAAAACCAGTCCTGTTAAGACACATATGAAAGATACAACCAGAATCTAAGATCCATTCCTGGCTGATCTATGGATCATCAAAAGCAACCAGAAGATCCCTACTGCTGTGGTCTTCAACAACATAAGCTTCACCCAACTTTTTCGATTGTTTCCCCTTTTGATTATCAGCATCTCTTTTATTCTTGTTCTATAGTTTGTAACACTCAGACTTTATGTGGCCTTTCTTCTTGCAATAGTTAAGTTTTATTTTTATATGTTGACTTTGATCTACCTCTAGAATTTCCACAAGAATTGCGATCTTGACTCTTACCACGAGTAACTAAACCCTCAACTTTGGGCTCAGTTCCTATAACTAGATGTTTCATCTTCTCGAAAGATGCCAATGCATCATAAACCTCCTCCATAGTAAGAGTATCATGTCTATATAAGATTGTATCCCTAAGATTTGAATATGATAGTGGTAATGAACACAACAAAATTAAAGCCAAATCTTCCTCATCATATGTTACCTCCATAGATTCCAGATCTGATACAATCTCCTTAAATGTGGTCAGATGATCCTCTAATGACCCACCTTCCATCAAACCGTGTGAGTATAGCCACTGCTTTAGATGCAATTTACTGGTTAGACTCTTCGTCATGCACAACTGCTCCAATTTCAACCATAATCCCGCAACAGTTTTCTCCTTCAACATGTCCTATAAAATCTAATTGGACAGATGCAAATGAATTTGTGAAAGGGCTTTACAATCCTTGCGTTGTTTTTCTTCCGGTAACCAAGACACAGGCATTTTATCAAAACCTAGCAAGGCATCATCTAGATCCATCTGTGCAAGAACCGCTCGCATCTTAACCTACCACAACGAAAATCTTATGCTTCGATCCAATAAAGGAATATCATACTTGATGGTTGCCATTGTAGAGAAAACAAAAAATCAAAACTTTGGCTCTGATACCACTTGTTATGATTTGATATGTGGAAAACAATAACAATCAATCAAGCAGTAAAATAAAGAACACACAAGAATTTTACGTGGAAAACCTAAATCGGGAAAAACCACGAGCAGAAGAGGAGAAATTCACTATGATTGAAGTTGGAGTACAAGATTGAGAGAATACAACTCAAGAATCTCAAAAACTCTCAAAGGAATTTCGTGTGTTTGATGTGTTGTAAAAACCCAAACAAAACACACATATATATATACGTGTGTATAAAGATAACCGACACAACGACTTAAATTATGACCCTTAAATATGTAATGAATAAATAATAAAGGCTTAAATTATGACCGTTAAATGTATAATGAATGAATAATAAATGTATAGTCAAATAATCAAATATTCATTTATTAACATTTAATTATGCGAGTCAGTTACAGAAATCATATCACAAACGTCAACAATCTTAATAAAAACATTTTTAGCTTCTACACTTATAAGAGTATATCAACTTTATGTAAAACAAAGCCATACCATCAGATATCTCATATACCTTTTATGATAGTCCAACAAAACTTTAAAAAACTTAATTACAAAACATATAGGCATCAACACGCCCTTAGAGAAAACAATAGGCTTAAAAAGATACAAATCCTGTTTTTAAACAAAATAAAAATAAATACAGATAATCCAACGACCCTACTTCTTTACTACCATGATCTTTAGAATCGCCCAAACTCGAGTCATATATCATCATCATCATACCACATCAACATCATCATCATCAACATCAATCAACATCTAGAAGAGTAACATAATGAGTTGAAGCCCAATATAACGGTGATGCAAGCACACATAAGATGACATACACACTTAAACTAAATGTAGTGTAATGCCAAAGAATTTATATTTTTAATTTAAGTGAAAAAATCAATACTGAAGTATACATACTTCGAATCATATATCTAGGAATCTAGGGGTCCTGAATAACAGTAGCTACTCAAGGAGTTGGTATAAGCAGCCTGAATACTTATATCTTATATATCTAACTGAGACAGAGAAAATAGTGTCATCTAGGGTTCACAACTGTTACACACATTCTACTTGCCATAATCCATAATAGAATAAGGCTTAATCGATCCCATAAATATTAGCTGTCACGCCCCGAGGGTACCCTAGTAGTAATAAACAAGTTACACTCGAATAATATTACTAGATTACCTTCAGAGAATGACAGGTTTTCAAAACAACAGGATCTTTTAAGTTGCTTGATAAGAAATAACAAATATATGAGAGAAATGATTTAGTGAATAACCATTACAAACTATTTCAAATCATATAGCTCCTTTGTAATATACAACTAAATAACCTACTTTAATAGTACATAATCATTAAACTAAATAGATCTGTAGGCTTCTAGCTTCAAAGCCCTTACCGGAGCCATATTCCTGGATGTAACTAACCAGGGACGTAAAGTGAACCTGAAAAGACTGTAGGAGTATGAGCGAAACCACAGCTCAGGAATAATCAGACATACATACATCACCAAGTCATTTAACAATTCATATGCAATGCAAACACTCAACCATATGCACAGATACAGTTTGGATGATCTAGAATCCAAACAGGAAAAAGATTTACGCCTCTTTTTAATGGGTTGAAGAACAAAAACTTAATGACCCACCTGCCCAGGAGAAACTAAGTACACAGGGAATCAACGATTTCTCGTTTTAATGTTATCACTTTGAATATAGTGGCTTCACAAACCATCTCCTGCAATCCCTTAGAAACTCCCTAAGTATTAATCATTTCAAAGCGATCTACGGGCACGTTCTTCGGTGCCTTTTAGTTCCTCATAGGACCGCCAGACCAAAGAGAACTTTGGAAGACTCACACATTGGATCAACAAGCAAAAACAGAGATCCGAAATATTAATACGTAGTAGGCTGTCACAACCATATATGCAATAATGCAATTCGTGCAATGCATGTTATTATTTGTTAAGTCCAAAATTCTTAATCAATTTCGGGGTATCCATTTCTTACACACAATCATCATTATACTATTGCACAACACCAATCATTGTATTATCGCTTGTATAAAGATATTTTAACAATCATACAATCAGATCATATCATATTTTCAACGAACACTCATTTGTTTCTCTTGCATTACATATTCGACTATTTACAATCACAACCAGTACAATATGACTGAATTACTCACCTGCTCATACCGACTAAGTCGTAGTAGTCCACTGGTAGATCTTCTAATGAGTCAAATTCACCTATTTAAAATAAAATATTCATCAATACAATCTAGCTAAATTCCTACATGTGCCTTGTGTCCTAGATTCGATATTAATACTTAGTATTGTCTTGTTTTTCCTATTTAATCTTACATAATTGTTTGGTTATTTTTAGAAGTCATAGTACTCAGGAAATTAACTTATTTCAATTTCCATTCTTATATATTCTATCTGATTAGAACAAATATTTGACTAATCATTACTTTAATTAACACTAAATATTTTCTTAATTCTAGGGTTTTAAAAGTTAATAGATATTAATTCTGAATAGACTTAAATACTTGTATTAAAGTCACTATCTAATACATATTTATATAACATACATATATTCATACTTAGTAGATATATTTATATATATATATATATAAAAATTCGGTTTAGGTCAGATTACCTTTCGTTGGAAAAATTTAGCTGTAAGCCGGCTCAAGGCCGCCGGCCTAAATCTCCAGATGCCGGTGTAAATCATTTTGAAGAGGAAAATTTCATATGGAAAGCACCGGGGTTGAAGGCCGCCAGCTTTCAACGTACACCGGCCCCTACGCCGCCGGCGTAGATCTCCAGGTAGCCGGCTTACGTCGAATTTTACGTGAAAATTATTTTACGTAGCCTCTGTTTGAGTGTAAGCCGCCTGTAAGCCGCCGGCCTATCCATGTAAGCCGCCGGCGTACATCATTTACACTGCCGGCCTTGAGACAGCGTTGTACTGTTCATCATCTTCTTCCTCGGTTCGATTCTTTTTCTTTGATTTTTACATGTTAGAAACTTACTTAAACTACTCCTAAGTGTTTATATATCATATATAAGGATATATAACAATTTTTAATACGTTTAAACATATAAATATATAGATTTCGATTTTGTGAAAGTAAAACTAGGGTTTTGAAGTTTTACCTCGTTGGAGCTCGTTTGATGAAATCCGAAGCTTGTGTTTGTGTTTATTATGTTCCTAAGATGATTATAAGTCAGATACAAAGCTTAGATTCGGACAAAAATAACTTGAGTTACCTCCACTTACCTTTAAGCTCGTTTTTAAGGGTTTTAGTTTTGTTTTTCCTTTGATCCGAGTTGGTGGTTTATGATCTGTTTGTTCTTCGTTTGCAGTTCAATTTGGTGGTTGTTTGAGAGTATTTCTGTGCTGGAGGAGTTGAGGAGTTATGAAGTTTGTTTGTTCTCTCTTAATGAGCTTCTAATGCTTATATATATAAGGAGAAGAAGAAGATGGCTGCAGCTGCTTCCTCCTTCGATTTTCCTCTGATTTCATCCTCTTTAAGCTGTTATTTTCACAACATTAAATGGTGATATGAGTTGTCAACAATTGATTGGTTTGGTAGTTGATTTTGTTGACAATTTGGGTTTATTAATGAGAACATTCGGCTGCTTTCTTCCTCTTCTTTTTCCACCGAAATGCAACCCAAAAACATATATATATAGTTTAATATTCTAATTAATTTTGAGTTAATTATACGGGTACATATTAGCTAGTATTTGGAAGTTTTGGACAGAATATCTTATAGATTTATAAAACACTTAGATTTTCAAATAATGCAAATTGAGGGTATATATATACGTAGTTAATTATTCGTATAATTTTATCTCCCGCGATTTAGATTTCTTAAGCTCATTGGGTCAATTTTTGTTTCAGGCTCCGATAGCTTAAGAAAACTCGGTTTAGAACAATAGCGTGATCCGTATTATTTATTTGAAGTTTAGATTTTGAGTTATTACAGTTTATATTTTCGTTGTGTATTTAAAATCTTAACGGTTCATTTTTGGATCATCGTTTTCTAGTTATAAGCGTAATAATCATTTATACAGTATTGGAGCTTAATACAGAAACTAAACTTATTTATATCTCTAGTTTTGATACTAAATAAATTCTTATTAGTAGCTTTTAAATTTAACTAGGATCTCAAAATTAGGGTTTAAGTCTAAATATAAACTCATTACTATTCTATTCTAGCTTGAATCATTATCGAATCAAAACAATCATTTAATCTTTATATTCATATTTTCTATTTAAATCTATTTGTATACTAGGTTTCGGGTTAATTTTAGATCATATCTTGAATTAGTTATTCAAGATACAAGATCTCGTTTTCGGTATTAACTAGGGTTAAAGAATTTCTTTATTCATTCCTAAATCTTTCATTTATCCAAAAATCTAAATATTATCTATTATTAGACTTCATCAGAATCTAAATCTATTATCTAGTTTATATAATCTATTATGAAGTCGGTACTAATGTGAAAAATTCCCGGGGTTTACATTCTCCCCCCTTAAAATAAGCTTTGTCCTCAAAGCTTGAATGCGTACCTGAGTTTTCAAAAAATGAGGATAGCTTTTCTTGATCTCCTCTTCTAATTCCCAGGTAATCTCTTCTGTCGTGGATCCCATAATACTTTGACATAGTGGATTTCTTTATTCCTGAGAACTTGCACTTTCCGGTCCAAAATCTTAACTGGATGCTTTTCATAAGTCAAATTCTCCTTCAAATCAATTGGTTCTAATTCCACTATCTTATCTGGATCCGGTACATACTTTCTTAGAACGATACATGGAAAACATTATGTATACCAGACAAATTAGGTGGCAATGCAAGACGTATGCCAGATTCCCAACTCGTTCTAATATCTCAAATGGTCCAATATATCTAGGACTCAACTTGCCTTTTGTTTGTCTACCATGAAGACTCTTGATTGGACTTATCTTTAAGTATACATGTTCTCCTTCATTAAATTCCAATTCTCTTCTTTTCAAGTCGCCCAGCTCTTTTGTCTATCTTGTGCTGCTTTCATTCTTTGCTTTATCACTGAAATCTTTTCATTAGTTTCTTGAACCAATTCAGGTCCAACCAATACTTTCTCCAAGTTATCCCAGAACAATGGTGACCGACACTTTCTACCATATAAAGCTTCATAAGGTGGCATTCCTATGCTTGAATGGTAGCTGTTATTGTACGCAAATTCCACTAATGGTAAATGTTGGTCCCAATTTCCTTTGAATTCCATAATACATGCTCTCAACATATCTTCCAATGTCTGAATAGTCCTTTCAGTTTGTCCATCAGTTTGAGGATGATAAGCTGTACTGAAATTCAACGGGTTCCCAAAGCTTTTTGTAATCCTTGCCAAAATCTGGATACAAACCGTGGATCTCTATCTGATACTATACCAGCAGGCACCATGCAATCTCACAATCTCCTTCAAATATATTCGTGCCAATTTCTCCAATGGATATGTCATGTTAATTGGCAAGAAATGAGCTGATTTTGTAAGTCTATCCACAATAACCCAAACAGCATCATGACCTGCATTTGTTTTAGGTAATGAGCACACAAAATCCATAGAAATTTGATCCCACTTCCACTCAGGTATTGGCAATGGTTTCAACAATCCACCTGGTTTTTGATGTTCAGCTTTGATCCTTTGACATACATCACATTTAGCAACAAATTCTGCAATATCCTTTTTCATTCCATTCCACCAATACGCACTTTTCACTCTTGATATGTCTTTGTTTCTCCTGGGTGTATAGAATATCCAGAATAATGTGCTTCATGCATTAATTCCTTCCTCAAGCTTTCATCATGTGGCACACACAATCTTTTATTCATTCTCAATACTTCTTCTCCATCCACATGAAAATCTTTGTACTTTCCTTGGGATATTCCCTGTTTAATCTTGAATTTCAATATCTTCCTTCTGGGCTTCTTTAATTCTTTGAAGCAAAGTAGGTTCCAAAATTAGATTTCCTAACTCAGCTTCCAAACCTTGTATTGAGAATTCCAAGTTTAATCTCTCAAATTCTTGATAAGTTCTTTTTGTTCCGTTAGTATTGAAGCCACTTCTCCATAACTTTTCCGGCTCAATGCATCCGCCACAGCATTCACTTTACCCGGATGGTAATTAATGGTAAGATCATAATCTTTAATTAATTCCAACCATCGCCTTTGTCTCATATTCAACTCTTTTTGTGTAAATATATACTTACTCTTGTGATCCGTATATATTTCACATTTCTGCCCATACAAATAGTGACGCCAAATCTTGAGTGCAAAAACAATAGCAGCCAATTCTAGATCATGAGTGGGGTAATTCATCTCATGTGGTTTCAATTGTCTAGAAGCATATGCTATTACTTTTCCATTTTGCATTAACACACATCCCAATCCATTTCTAGATGCATCACTATAGACAGTATATAAATCTTGTCATTGGGCAAGACCAAGATTGGTGCTGATATTAACCTTTTCTTCAACTCTTGGAAACTTTGTTCACGTACATCATTCCACTCGAATTTCTCATTCTTTCGAGTCAATTGAGTAAAGGTCGTGCAATCTTTGAGAAATCCTTCACAAATTTCCGATAATATCCTGCCAATCCCAAGAAACTCCTAATTTCAGTAACAGTTTCAGGTCTTTTCCATTCCACAATAGCTTTAACTTTTGCAGGATCAACTGATATCCCTTCTCCAGAAACAATATGTCCAAGGAATGATATACTGCTAAGCCAAAATTCACACTTAGACAATTTGGCATACAGCTTATTGTCTCTCAATATCTGTAACACACTTCTCAAATTCTCATCATGTTGTTCTTCATTAGACGAATATACAAGTATATCATCTATGAAAACAATCACACAATTATCCAGCAAAGGTCTAAAAATACGATTCATCAGATCCATAAAAACTGCTGGTGCATTGGTTAATCCAAATGGCATGACCAAAAATTCATAATGACCATACCTAGTTCGGAATGCAGTCTTTGGTACATCTTCTGCTTTGATTCGATTTGATGATATCCTGACTTTAAATCAATTCGGGAAAATACCTTTGCTCCTCTCAGTTGATCAAAAAGATCATCAATCCTGGGTAAAGGATATTTGTTCTTGATAGTTACCCTGTTTAATTCCCTATAATCAATACAGAGTCTCATTGATCCATCTTTCTTTTTCACAAACAGCACGGGTGCTCCCCAAGGTGAAACACTGGGTCTGATAAATCCTTTATCCAACAATTCTTGTACTGCACCTTAATTCTTTCAATTCCACAGGTGCCATTCGATACGGAGCTTTTGATACTGGTTCGGTTCCAGGTATCAAATCAATTGAGAATTCCACTTCTCTGTGTGGGGGTAATCCCGGTAATTCATCTGGAAATACATCTGAGTATTCACATACTGTTCGAATGGTATGAATATCCAATTTCTTGGATTCACCTTCAGTTGCTCCAAGAATACAACCGTTCATCTCCATATCTTCTTCATTTTCCACTTCAATTGCTGTTATCCTACTTCTGACTTCTCTGAGTATCTCACCTTTATATTCTTTTCTTTCTCCTTGATTATTGACAAAAGATACTATTTTGAGATGGCAATTAACTTTTGCTTTTACAGTTAACCAAACCATACCCAAAATAATATCATATTTTTGCATCTCTATCAGAATTAAATCAGCAATTGATTCATGATCTCCAATCTTTATTGGACAACTCTTGATCATTTCCCGTGTCACCACTAAATCTCCAGTTGGCGTAGTAACTCTCAATTCTTTTCATGCTCCCAATTGGTATTCTTATACGCCTTGCTAATCCGGTATTTATGAAAGAATGCGTTGCTCCAGTGTCAAACAAAGCATACGCAGTCTGATCCCCTACTTGAATGGATCCTAAGTATCAATTATTAAGTTCATGTTATTTTCAACTTATAAAGACTTCTACTACTCATCTACTTGTGATTGTGTCTAATAACTTTAAGTAAACAAATTATATTTACATACCTGCAATGAGTCCATATTCTTCGGGATCAACTTCCTCCCAAATATTTTCTTCATCTCCTTCCTCTATCTCCACATTTCTACAGGACTTCCATACATAGCAAAAACTCTGGCCGTCGCACTGGCTTTGTTAGCATTCCCATTTTTCGATCCTGAGGCTCCAATCACTCCTTTAGATTGTGAAGATCCAGTTATTGCACTGTTTTCTGTGGACAATTGGGTGATATGTGCCCAACTTTATTGCATATGAAGCAAGTTGCAGTTTTTCTCTTTGGACAATCGTTTATCATATGCCCACTGTCCCCACAATAATAACATTTGTTCTGTAATTGTGGACAATACCTTGGGTAATGAGAACCTTTACATTTCCAACAAGTACATTATTTTCCCATTACTCCTCCTTTGTTCACATTGAAAGGTTTGAAGAATTTAACCTTCTTAGGCACGAACTTGCTGTAGAACCATCATACATTCTTTTCCCGAACATAGTTCCTTCTTTTTATACCTCTCAAGTTCATACTTCCTTGCACGTTCAATGATACGAGCTTTTTCCAACATAGCTGCAAAGTTATCAATCTCAAATTCAGCAAGTCTTCTTTGGAAATGAGGTTCGAGTCCAGCCATGAAAGTCTGTCTCTTAAGCTCATCACTGTCCCGATAAGCATCTGGAGCAAATTGCAACAACCGATTAAACTCATGCTCATATTCATCAATGGTTTAGCTCCTTGGGTCAAATTCATCAGGTCAGTGCTATACTTTGCTTTTAGGCTGCTTGGAAAATATTCCTTCAAAAATTCTCGTTTGAATACTTCCCAAGTAATTGGTTGGGACAAACTTCTTTGTTTCGAATTCCACCATATCCTTGCTCTTAACCTTAATAAATAAGTTCCATAGATACTTTCAAAGCTTCAGGTACTTGAAAACATCAAGGGATCGCTCAATCTGAGCTAGCCAATCTTCAGCTTCCTCTGGCTTTCCCGGTATTCCCTCAAAATATCTGTTGCACTTAATGAATTCCGGCAACAAATTCCTCTGAGGTCGTAAAGGTGGTGGTGGTGGCAATTCCTGTTCATATGAGGGGGTCCTTGTACCTCAGCAGCAGACTCATTTGGATTCACTGGTCCATTTTCCTGAAATTGAACCGGTGGAGTATGCCTTTCATTCCTTCTAGGATTTGGTGGAGTCATTGCTGGTGCTCCAACAGGTGGTGCTCCATTTGTGGCTTGCATATTTTGCAAAGCTTGCAAAATCAAAACATTTTGTTGTTGAAGACTTTGTAAAACATCCTCAATTCGGTTTTGGGTGCTGCAGGAGCATCTATTGGTGGATCCCAGAAATTCTGGCATTTCTACTTTTATTTCTTCCTCTTGGCATTCTATTAACATTAAACATATTACTTAAGTCAGATCATAACTCGTCTTATCAAAAGTCATCAAGATCATTCATATGTATATATGCAACACATATATATACATAACCAAAATACATCAAAGCTTTTCATGGTTAGTGCATTATGTACATATCCAAAAATTGCACTACCCTAACTTAGCTTCCTATCATAGTCATCAAAAGATACATATATAAGTCATCAAAAGTCTACTAATATCGTCCTGTAATGTCATCATAAAGATAATACACATCATCATATAATACTCAAGTCAAACTCAGGGACTGGGATGAAGACGACCCTTGCCCTTCTCCTGAGGGCCTAATCGTGGTAATCATCTCTCCCTCAGAACTACTATCATCAATCTCAATCATCACACTCTCGTCCCTGGAGGTGCAAAGTCAGGGCTGTGTCCATCACCCTAATGCCTCTGGGTGCTGGCCTCCTCTCACCCTCAGCTCTAGATGGAATATCACTCTCAATCCATCCTCCCTGTGCTGATCCAATCCATCTGGCATAATTATAATCTGAGACATACTTCTCTGCCTCAATCCTTCTTTTCTTACCCTCTCTCTCATCAACAGCTCTGTGGTGATACTCCTCATGTGGACAGTAGTCTGAACTGTCTCCTGTACTACTCGATCCTGTACAGCAGCAGGACGCTGGAACTCACCTGCTATCTCAGGGATAATAGGCGGTTTCCTCATCAACATGCGTCTAGAGTGACTGCACTGAGTCGTGCAAGCATCAAATCATCATCATAGGCGCATCACCTCTGACCCGGGCATGATCCTGCCTCACATCATGAGCATAGACTGCTCCTCTGCCAATATCTACCCAGACTCTAAAATCTGGGAGCTCTGGTCTCTCTGATCTGGATGAGACTATAAATGCTATGTTATCAATCTCCAGACCACCTCCTTTCTGCACTATCAGCCTCTCAAATCTGTAGAGCGTCTCTATAGCTGATCCATTATCTGGAAAAGCCCGCTCCATCAAGAATAACCAGCCTTTAAACAAAGGCAATAATCCTCGCTTCCAGGTGCTGAGGATCTCATCCAAAGTCTTAGTAATCCCGCTCAGATACAAGTCCTCTACCAGAACTCGTAGTCTGCGCCTGTAGTCTGTCAAAGTCTCCTCCTCCTGCATACTAAAGATCTCCCATCTAATGTGACACGTAGCAGGATTAGTCTGCACACACAATAAAATTTGCATGATTAATAATAATCACACATACTTTATTCCTAGTTGTGCAGTATAATTCTACCCATGACTACCCAACTACTACTAATGTGCTAACTAAATCTAATTTACTACATTCACTAAATGCAATTCTTTCACATATTCATCTTTCTTATTCTAGCAACCATGCTCTGATACCAACTTAATTCTGTCACGCCCCGAGGGTACCCTAGTAGTAATAAACAAGTTACACTTGAATATTATCACTAGATTACCTTCAGAGAATGACAGGTTTTCAAAACAACAGGATCTTTTAAGTTGCTTGATAAGAAATAACAAATATATGAGAGAAATGATTTAGTGAATAACCATTACAAACTATTACAAACCATATACTCTTTGTATACAACTAAATATCTACTCTAATAGTACATAAATCAACTAAAATAGATCTGTAGACTTCTAGCTTCAAAGCCCTTACCGGAGCCATATTCCTGGATGTAACTAACCAGGGACGTAAAGTGAACCTGAAAAGACTGTAGGAGTATGAGCGAAACCACAGCTCAGTGAATAACCAGACATACCATACATCACACAAGTCATTAACAAATCATATGCAATGCAAGCACTCAACCATATGCACAGATACAAGTTTGGATGATCTAGAATCCAAACAGGAAAAAGATTTACGCCCTCTTTTTAATGGGTTGAAGAACAAAACTCAATGACCCACCTGCCCAGGAGAGACTAAGTACACAGGAGAATCAACGATTTCTCGTTTTAATGTTATCACTTTGAATATAGTGGCTTCCACAAACCATCTCCTGCAATCCCCTTAGAAACTCCCTAAGTATTAATCATTTCAAAGCGATTCTACGGGCGACGTTCTTCGGTGCCTTTTAGTTCCTCATAGGACCGCCAGACCAAAGAGAACCTTGGAAGACTCACACATTGGATCAACCAAGCAAAAACAGAGATCCGAAATATTAATACGTAGCAGGCTGTCACAACCATATATGCAATAATGCAATTCGTGCAATGCATGTCATATTATTTTGTTAAGTCAAAAGTCTTAATCAATTTCGGGTGACCATACATTACACACAATCATCATTATACTATTGCACAACACCAACCATTGCGTTATCGCTTGTATAAAGATATTTTAGCAATCATACAATCAGATCATATCATACTTTCAACAAACACTCATTTGTTTATCTTGCATTACATATTCGACTATTTACAATCACAACCAGTACAATATGACTGAATTACTCACCTGCTCATACCGACTCAGTCGTAGTAGTCCACTGGTAGATCTTCTAATGAGTCAAATTCACCTATTTAAAACAAAATATTCATCAATACATCTAGCTAAATTCCTACATGTGCCTTGTGTCCTAGACTCGATATTAATACTTAGTATGTCGGGTTTTTCCTATTTATCTCACATAATTGTTTGGTTATTTTTAGAAGTCATTGCTCAAGAAATTAACTTATTTCAATTTCCATTCTTATATATTATCTTGTTAAACAAATATTAGACTAATATTACTAATTACCTAAATATTTTCTTATTCTAGGGTTTCAAAAGTTAATAGATATTAATTCTAAATAGACTTAAATATTTGTATTAAAGTCACTATCTAATACATATTTATATAACAACATATATACATACTTAGTAGATATATATTATATATAAATTCGGTTTAGGTCAGAAAATTCGTTGGAAAATTTAGCTGTAAGCCGGCTCAAGGCCGCCGGCCTAAATCTCCAGATGCCGGTGTAAATCATTTTGAAGAAAATTTCATATGGAAAGCACGGTGTTGAAGGCCGCCAGCTTTCAACGTACGCCGGCCCTACGCGCTGGTAGATCTCCAGGTAGCCGGCTTACGTCGAATTTTACGTGAAAATTATTTTACGTAGCCTCTGTTTGAGTGTAAGCCGCCTGTAAGCCGCCGGCCTATCCATGTAAGCCGCCGGCGTACATTTACACTGCCGGCCTTGAGGCAGCGTTGCACTGTTCATCTTCTTCCTCGGTTCGATTTTTTTCTTTGATTTTTACGTTAGAAACTTACTTAAATACTTCTAAGAGTTTATATATCATATATAAGGATATATAACAACTTTTAACACGTTTAAACATAAATATATAGATTTCGATTTTGTGAAAGTAAAACTAGGGTTTTGAAGTTTTACCTCGTTGGAGCTCGTTTGATGAAATCCGAAGCTTGTGTTTGTGTTTATTATGTTCCTAAGATGATTTAAGTCAGATACAAAGCTTAGATTCAGACAAAAATAACTCGAGTTACCTCCACTTACCTTTAAGCTCGTTTTTAAGGGTTTTAGTTTTGTTTTTCCTTTGATCCGAGTTGGTGGTTTATGATCTGTTTGTTCTTCGTTTGTAGTTCAATTTGGTGGTTGTTTGAGAGTATTTCCGTGCTGGAGGAGTTGAGGAGTTATGAAGTTTTTTTGTTCTCTCTTAATGAGCTTCTAATGCTTATATATATAAGGAGAAGAAGAAGATGGCTGCAGCTGCTTCCTCCTTCGATTTTCCTCCGATTTCATCCTCTTTAAGATGTTTTTTTCACAACATTAAATGGTGATATGAGTTGTCAACAATTGATTGGTTTTGTAGTTGATTTTGTTGACAATTTGGGTTGATTAATGAGAACATTCGGCTGCTTTCTTCCTCTTCTTTTTCCACCGAAATGCAGCCCCAAAAACATATATATATTTATATATAGTTTAATATTCTAATTAAATTTTGAGTTAATTATACGGGTTATACGGGTACATATTAGCTAGTATTTGGAAGTTTTTGTACAGAAATAATCTTATAGATTTATACAAAACACTTAGATTCTCAAATAATGCAAATTGAGGGTATATATATACGTAGTTAATTATTCGTATAATTTTGTCTCCCGCGATTTGGATTTCTTAAGCTCATCGGGTCAATTTTTGTTTCAGGCTCCGATAGATTAAGAAAACTCGGTTTAGAATAATAGCTTGATCCGATTATTTGTTTGAAGTTTAGATTTTGAGTTATTCAACAGTTTATATTTTCGTTGTGTATTTAAAACCTTAACGGTTCATTTTTGGATCATCGTTTTCTAGTTATAAGCGTATATGATCATTTATACCGTAATGAGCTTAATATCGAAACTAAACTATATTTATATCTCTAGTTTCAATACTAACATAAATTCTTATTAATAGCTTTTAAATTTGACTAGGGATCTCGAATTTAGGGTTTAAGCCTAAATATAAACTCATTACTATTCATTAGTCTAGCCTTGAATCACTATCGGAATCAAAACAATCATTTAATTTTTATATTCATGTTTTCTATTTAAATCTATTTGTATACTAGGTTTCGGGTTTAAATTTTAGATCATATCTTGAATTAGTTATTCAAGATACAAAATCTCGTTTTCGATATTAACTAGGGTTAAAGAATTTCTTCATTCAATTCCTAAATCTTTCTTTTATCCAAAAATCTAAATATTATCCTATTATTAGACTTCAATCAGAATCTAAATCTATTATCTAGTTTATACAATCTATTATGAAGTCGGATACTAATGTGAAAAATTCCCGGGGTTTACATTAGCTCTACTATATTACTTCTTGCTGATCAGAATAAACGTCATATCGATATCATTTACTCCGTCAATTATTCACTAAGCCTCTTACGAATATCATAGCATCATGATGGGGATGGCTTATGCACCTAAACTACTATGCCCAGCTCCGGACGAGGTTATCACTCTCTAGACTAGATTAAATGACATAAGCACAAACAACACTTACTTATTTAAGCCATCTTTGATATTAGTGTATTGAGAATGCCTATCGTAACAATCGACAAGCACGTCACTACGTACCTTATATATTGAAATCCAAACAAAGACAAACAGAAGATCATAATCCATTTTACGAGATAAACTAAGTAATTTAAACTCCTATAAGCAATTTAATTAATTATCCATTAATATAAAAAATTCATTAAAATCTTATTTGATCAGACACTAATTAGGAATCCCGCTATAGTTGCAAAAGTTGCTATCCCAAGATACGAACAGTTTTTCATTGTTTGTCAAATTATTTTTTTTTTTTTTTGTTTATAGTCACTTATTATAGAAACATTATCACATCATTCATTTTCAGAACCTTCATATTTCTTAACAAACAATGTTTGAAACAACATGTTTCTTATGTTAATTATGGTTTAAGCCTACACATTAAGCTAAGCCAAATTACAAGTTATTAAAAATACATTATTTTAATCTAAGCCAAGTTGATTAAACTTAACCAATCTAATCCATTTTAACCCATTAAGTTATATTGATCCTAGGTTTGCTAATTAAGTTCATTTATACCTAAGATTCATATTTAAACTTAAGTTTGTTAGCTAGTTCACTTTATATTTAAAATCTATATATTAAACTTAGATTAGTTATCAAACTCATTTATACCTTAATTTCTTTATCTAATCCAATTAATTATTAATCTACAAATTCTTTTAATTCACTCTTAATTATATAAATTAATTATCATAACATTTTAATTCATTTATTTTATTTTATCTTTTTTCTTTCTTTTTTTTATTAATAAAAATATCACCAGGGGATAGATCACACATGTGATGAGGTTCGTGATTTAGTTCACTGGTCTCATCATGCCCGTGATCAAGGATCATGTTCTCGATCATGGCTGTGATCTAAGCCGTGATTGACATAATGTACAACGTATGAAGATCAAGATTTGCAATCAAAGATGCAAACTTTACAAGAAAAACTTCTCAATTAGGGTTTCAACAGTAAAATAATGTTTAAAAATCTCAAATAAGGTATCCAAGACTACATATATGAATACTCAAATCCCTAAAATGAAATAATAAAAGAAAAGTCGATTAAATTAACATTGGCCTAAAGCTAGCGGAGTTGGAACGCTGTCTTTAGCCAGCATACATTGTACGCTGGCAAATCTAGGACATATGTCGTAGCATATAACCGATGTTACTTCATTCCATGCCCATGACGCGACTCGTAATGTAATATGGGCAAATGACCAACACTCTACACCGACTTAACACCGGCAACCTTCTTGTAAAATATTGCCAGTGTAGTAGTCAACACCGATAGTGTTCAACTCCAACAAGTTTTGTTTTCATCTTCCTTCCTTCCTTCCTTCTTGGATGACTCTATTTTGTTCAAGTAAACATCCGCTATCCCATCCACATAAGTCTCCTCCACTTAAGAAAACTTGTCTTCGAGTTGTTGGCATGTTCTGGATAAAGAGAAACATCTGAATCGTGAAACTTGGACAAATCCGCCACATTAAATGTTTTGGAAATAGTTAAGCTATCTGGTGAATCCATTACATACAGATTATCATTGATGCGTTGCAGCACTGATTAAGGACCATACTTCTTTGATTGGAGCTCATTGTAGGTACCCACTGGGAATCTTTCCTTGTACAGAAAAACCGTAACTTGATCACCTACTTGAAATACCTCATGTCGTCTATGTTTATTAGCAGATTGCTTGTAGTGGTGATTTGATTCTTCTAGCCTTTGCTTTACCTCTTTCTACACATCAACTACTTGCTTCGTTATATGCTTGGCTAAAACACTAACACCATCTCCTTTAGGTAACTTAAGCAAATCAATAGTATGTTGTGGTACCTTGGTATGAATGATTGAAAAAGGAGATTGCCATATTGCATTGTGAACAACACTATTGTATGTAAATTTAGCCTGTGGAAGGATAATATCCCACTAATTTGGTCTGTCCCCACAAAGACTATGAATCAAATTACCTAAAGTTTAGTTGACCACTTTCGTCTGGCCATCTGTTTATGGATGAGCTATACTGCTAAACTGCAAAGAAGAATCAAACAGCTTCCACAATATTTGCCAAAAATAGCTTAAACATTTGATATCACAATCTGAGGAGATTGTTTTGGGAACACCGTGCAAACGGACAACTTCCTTGAAAAAGAACCTAGCCGCACCATCTGCATAAGTAGTTTTCCTATAAGGAATAGAATGTGAAATTTTGGAAGACTTATCGATGACCACAAAGACATAATCGACTCCCCTCTGAGTACTTGGCAATCACAACACAAAATCAATGGATAAATCCTCCCATATATTTTTTGGAATCGGCAAAGGCATGTATAGTCTAATATTCTTGGACTGGCCCTTTGATGTTTGGCATATAGAAATCTTCTCAACGAATCTACTTACATCTCGCCTAAGTTGTAGTCGATAAAACCTCTCCTTCACTATTGCTAAGGTCTTATCATGCCCCAAATGGGTAGCTAACCCGCCTCTATGTAGATCACTAATCACCTTCTCCCTCAATGATGTCTTTAGTGGGCACAACTAGTTGTCATGCATTAGATAACCCTCAGACAAATAAAAACTAGAAACAGGTTGATTGTTTGATACCTGATACTAAATCTCAGCGAAATCTTCATCATGCTCATACTCCTCTTTAAGCTGATTAAAACCCAAAATTTCTCGACTCAAAGTCAGTAATAAGGAACCTCGCCTACTTAAAGCATTTGTTACTTTATTATATGCCCCTGATATATGTCGTAATCCGAAAGGAATCTTTTGCAGAAACTGACGCCATCTTGCATGCATGTCACTGCTAATCCTCTTCTGGTTATTCAAATACTTTAGGACCTCATAATCCAAATAAAGCATAAATTCTTTCCCAATCAGATAATGCTTCCAGGTTTTAAGAGCACACACCACTGAATAAAACTCCTTATTATAAGTGCTCTACCTTCGTAGCTTCACTGAGCTTATTATTGAAGAACGCAATTGGCCTCTTCTCTCGTGAAAGAACAGCTCCTATACCTACCCTACTGGCATCACAATCCACTTCAAGTAACTTCTCAAAATCTGAAAAGGCAAGTATTGGTGTTGTACTCAATTTCTCCTTTGAGATACGAAACTAGTGGGTGCTTCATCTGTCCTTAGAAATTTTCCTTTCTTCAAACACTATGTCATGGGTGCAGCAATGGTGTTGAAATTCTTAATAAACCTACGATAGAAACTCGCCAATCCATGAATATTTCTCAGCTCAAAGACATTCTTTGGAGTAGGCTAATATCTAATTGCCTTAACCTTTGCTTCATTAACCTATATACCATCAGTCGAAATGACATACCCTAAGAAAAGCAGCTTGTTGGTCAGGAAATTGCACTTCTTAAGGTTTATGTACAACATATTTTCTAGCAAAGCTGTTAATACTCTCCTCAAATGCAATAAGTGCTCATCTTCACAAGAACTATAGATCAGAATATGTCTAAATATACCACCACAAATTTACTCATAAATGGTTTTAATACATGGTACATTAGTCGTATGAACATGCTAAGTGCATTGGACAACCTAAATGGAATGACTAGCTACTAGTACATTCCCTCCTTTGTCTTGATGATAGTCTTCCACTCGTCCCCAAGCCTCATCCTAATTTGATGATATCCATTCTTGAGATCAATCTTAGAAAACCATTTAGCCCAATGAAACCTATCAAGCATATCATTGAACCATGGTATAGGAAATTAATATCCTACAGTAATCCGATTTATAGCCTTGCTATCAACACACATTCTCCAGCTCCCATCCTTCTTGGGTGTTAGTAAAGCCGGAATTGCACATGGGATCATACTCTTTTGAATCAAACCCTTCCTCCACATCTCCTCAAATTCTCTTTGAGAATCGCACTCTCTTTTGGATTCATCCTGTAATGAGCAATATTAGGGAGACTAACTCCAGGAATAAGTTCTATCTGGTGCTGGATGTCCCTCAATGGAGGTAACCTAGCTAGAATATCATCTGGCCTCAATTCCTTAAATTACTACAACAAAGGACGAACCAAATCTAGTTGCTCCTCCACTTGTAACTCAGTATCATTCATCAAGACCTGCTTAACAATCAAGGCATGCACTTGCCTGGTCTCCTTAATCTCTACATCAAAGTTCTTCACTACAAATAAAAACATGTTCCTCTCAGGTGAGGCGGTCTTAATTTTCAAAGGAAGTGGTGTATATTTCATCCCGTCCTTCTCCAACTTAAACACATTACTTTTACCTAAATTTTGGGCGTCCGTATCACATTGCCACGGCCTACCAAATAAGAGATGAAAAACATCCATATCTACTATGTCATAATAGACCACATCATGGTACTTACTTATAGAAAAGGGTATTTTGCAATGTTCTGTCACTTCAATCTTTCCCATAGTTGATTTAATCCACCTTAACGTTTAGGGATTTGGATGCTTCTCTATAGGTAATTTCAACTTGTTCAAAGTTTCCCTTTCAATTATGTTCTCACAGCTACTACTATCAACTATGACTTTAACTAGCTTTCCATTGATAGTAAATCTATTTCTGAACAATTAGTGGCGCTGGGTATCATCCTCACATTTTGGAGCTAACATCATCCTTCGAACAACATAAACCCCTTCATCTTCTTCTTTGAATTCCTCATCCTTATCTCCATTAGCCTCATAATAAATCCCATTATCATCTTCTTCTCTTTCCACTATATTAATGGTCTTCCTCTTACGACACTCATTAGATCTATGCCCTGGTTAACCACATCAGAAACACTTCCCAACAATTGGCTTCACATAAGGATTGTCATATTTCTTAACCTTTTTGTACCATCCTCATTCACAAGACATTTTTCTGCAGCTTTATCCTCTAAAGGTTGAATCTTAGAATTGTATTCATGATTTGTCTATTCCTCTACCTCTTTTGTTTTCTCTTTGGACCATGCAATGGACCTATATCCCCTAAAATCTTTGTTCCCATGTTCTTGCTGCATCAACTTAGCTTTCAATGCTAGATTTTTGCCTCACTAAAAGTGCGAATAACTTGTACCCTAATTCTATCCCGCAATGCTAGTTTTAACCCCTCTGGGTACCAAGTTGCCTGCTGACCTTCAAACTCAAAGAGATTATTCCGTTCTACCAACCTCATGAACTCGATAATAAATTCATGAACATATTTGCTTCCTTGCTAGCATTGGTAATATTGTTGGAATAGAATATGTTTGTAGTCCGGCGATAGAAATTCCATATTCATTAGATAATTCATTCGATACCAAGTACGAACTAGACCCTTTACTTCTCGCTCTCTCCTATTTTGGATCTGTTCCTACCATGCTGATGTCATCCCTTTCAAGTGATAGGCCACCAATCTAACTCGCCTTTCAGGATAATTCTCCACATAATTGAAGAATCTATCAACATCTACAATCCAATGCAAGAATTCTTCAATTCCTAGGTTCCCATTAAAATGCAAGATATCAACCTTTAATTGAAAATCTCCGGTATCCTTATAATCATATCCATCCCTTATATAGCTGCTATATTGCTAATAGTGAAAATTCCCAGCATCTCAATCCTCAAAATCATTCCTTTTTCGACCACCATATGGTGGATTGCGAGCTAACCAAGATGGTTCCACATCGCTTTCTTTTGAGTCTTCTTCGTAGATTAGTTGTCTACAGGTAAGGACCAGTCTGTTAAGAGGTTCACCACAAGCAACATCATCCCCTGGCCTTCTATTGTCATTCTGTCTCCTATTTGCATCGATCCCACAAGTATCTAGACAATTCATAATCTCCCCAAAATGTTCCTTGAAATGTTGGAACATGTGATCCATCTGTTGCTCTAAACATCGCTCCAATCATTGTAACGCTTCGTCCCCCCAAGGGGCTCCACTCCCTTAAACACCATCATAGAGAGCACCACTATCGCCATTAGTAGCCATCCTGCTTTTATACCACCTGACGTAACATAAAGCGTATGAAGATCAAGATTTGCAATCAAAGATGCAAACTTTACGAGAAAAATTTTCTCAATTATGGTTTCAATAGTAAAATAATGTCTAAAAATCTCAAATGCGGTTCCTAAGAGTATACATATGAGTACACAAATTCCTAAAGCGAAATAATAATAAATAAGTTGGTTAAATTAACACTGACACAAAGCTGGCAGTGTTGGAACACTATCTTTTGCTGGCTTACATTGTATGTCAACAAATCTGGCACATACATTGGCAGCATATAACCGGCATTGCTTCATTCCACGCCTGTGACACAACCCATAATGTAATATGGGCAAATGACCAACATTCTACACCAGCTTAACGCCAGCGGCCTTCTGGTAAAACACTGTTGGCATACTTGTCAGCACCAACAATGTTCAATTGCAGCAAGCTTTGTTTTCATCTTCCTTCGTTCCTTCTTGGATGACTCTATTTTGTTCAAGTAAACATCCACCATCTCGTCCACATTAGTGATGTGGATCATGGGCAACATCATGCCCATTATAATGCTTTATATTTTGATTAGAGGAGATCAAGATCCTTGTTATACTCATAATTACCCTTGATTTTTCTTTCCACTTGCATCATCGCCTGTGATACACAAGGGGATCATGTTACATTTTTCCTTTGTTTTTTTACTCTACTTTTACTGCTTGTTTTCAATATAATCAAAAAAACATCTTCTTAATTAGTAACCCATGCATTTCCTTAACCTATAAACACTTCTATATATATTTCTATATATTTTTCTTAAATCATTCATCACACTTAATCTATGCATGCGTATACATATCCATGTTTTAGCATTTAGGTTCATATATTATTAAATTATAAATTTATCATAAGATCTACATCTATCTAGTTTTAATTCAACATTTTCATGCATAAACAACAATCAAACAAGAAAATAAACAAACTTACATGTCTAGCTAACTAAATCTTCACTACTACCACTACTTGGGTTGATGTAGCTTCTTCTAGTTCAATTCTTTACTTACATCTACTTTTCCATCTTCAATTTCCCCTATGACCTTGTTGAATTTAGGATTTGCTGTTTGATTTTGAGAGAAGAAAAGAGAAAAAGTGAAGAGGAAAGAAATGTGAAGAAGAAGAAAGAAAAGGAAAGACATCATATTAAAAGAAAAAGGAAATAAATAAGATTTTTAGGATATTTTAGGAAAAATGTATTAGGTTTGAAACTTTCAAATCAATATCTTTAGTTTTAAAGGTGTTTAGAAGATCATTATGCTAGAAATAAAGGACTTAAGATAGAGATTTGATTTAGGAGGTTAGTTTATAGCAAATCGATATTTAACTTGAGGCTGGACTCACGATCTAGTATTTTTAGGCAAACAGGTGATTACAAAATTAACAAGGATTAAAAATATGAATTTTTAGGCTGAAGCTTAGGGATTTAGAAATTCACTAAACATTTAAACTGCATGTTTAGGAGTTTAAGGATTTGAAATATCAAATTTAAACTTAAATCTATTTACTAAATTAATTGTATTAATCTATCTAGTCATAATCCATATGTTTATTTTACTTGCATTATTTAAACTATCTGATTTTAATTTTTAATTTAGGTATTCACATATGCTGACTTTATTTTAGTGCTTTATTGGTTAATGATTTCGATCATTCAACGGAACCGCAGCTACAACGAAAGATCCTTATCAATTTAAAAATAACTCATACGTCTTATCAATACTTATTCAACTAATGACGATAGGTAAAAAGTGAATGATACATAAGATAGCAATATAAATATAAAATAATTTTAAATATATGATCCGGTGGAAAGTATTATTTTTGTCATAGTAGACATAATCAATGCCCTAGGTGTGTTTTCACAGCTGTAGTCGGGTGATCAGGTTTTTCACCTCAAATTAACGCATATTGTCTAGGTGTTTGAAAGACATTTAACTTAGAAAATACGTAATATAATGTAGTTGAGCACTGGTTAGTATGCAACTTATCTACTACTTGAAAACTCGCATCTAAACTTTATTTTAAATGGAAAAGCATATATGCAAATCTGGAACTGGATCTATAAAACGGATCTTTTTTCTTATTACATATATTAGAAAAATCATTATAATGATGTAATATGAGATCTTTAAAAATCAAGGCAATTTCACATATATGCTGTCCAAAATCTTTTGAATACAATCATTGTGATATTCCAAAAGTTTAACCACGGCCAACAACAACGATAATAATGATAAAATTGTTAATATAAGGATGAAATGTGACTAATACGACAACAATATTATACACCTAAATAGAGTGAATAGGTCATTCTATTATATAGGGTACTCAGCCTTACCTTACATGATCGAGTAGGATTCAAATGGGTATTAAGGATTATAAGATTAGTATTGAAGATCATAAAAAATATACAGATTTTTGAAACTTACTCTTATAAGATACGATATACATATGAGGTTTTCATATCATGTATCCACTTGGAACTTATACTTTAATATATAGAGTGTATAAGTTCAAAGGTACTAAATACTCACACTATAAAAAATTGTAAAATAATATTAAGATATAATAAATAGATAAATTAATAACACTCTTTTTCTTCATTTTATGATCATTTTTGACATTTTTGTTCAAAATTATCATTTGTAAACTATCTTTAAGATTTTTTTCTTTTTGGAAGAACTTCTTATTCTATTTTATTTTATTTTCATTATAGAAACACTTCTATTGTATCTAAAATATTGTCTCTCTTCTAAGGCTAACTAATATGATAGTGACTTCAAAGATTTGTCTTAAATAGATTCAATAGGTGTTATTACAAATTACAACTTTTGGATATAAATAAATCTTACTAATTGCAAATTTTATGATATTAAGAAATCACTTTTAAATTTCTTTTTGTAGTTCATTTATGATGAACAGATGGAAATAAGATATTTTTATATATTATATTGAATTATATATATTATCATAAACAAAAAATTTATGAAAAAAAAGAGAAAAAAATCACGACTTTAATGGAAAACTTATAGACACAATAAGATACCTTATAACTTATAGGTTTTATTGGGTTTAAAATGGATATAAGTGTCGTGGGTTGATTTGGGTTCAATATTTGAATACAAATAAAGCTTTATATTCTATTTACCCAGTACCTGCTCATCCCTCCATATATATATAAATACTAATAATATGTTATCACATCATTTTATTGAGCTCGAGTTTATATCTTCATCAATCTCAATTTTCATCGTCTGTCATTTTTCACTTAAGAGTGTAAATCTCCGTCACATTATTATTGATATGAAACGGATCGACAACCAATCTGTAACATATTCTAAGCTTTAGTAGTGTTTAAAGTGGATAAGAGAAAATAAAGAAGGTATTTATATGGTCATTTAGATAAATATATAACTAACTTCTAAGGTATATCTTTATAAAATTATAATGATGGAAAAATCTTTCTCATTAAGATAGCTTTAAAATAATCTTCAAATTTTTTAGATACTAAAGAGTATACCCTCAAATAATACTTTCTTTTCCCCTCCCTACCTTCCTCCCTCTTCTTTTCAACTTTTTGCCTCAATGGATGTTCCCTCTGCCGTAAGGTACGTGGCTCACAAATTTTTAGCTATGGAAAACCTCATAGACGAATTTCGTGCAGCTCTGATATATTGGTGATTTCCTACAACAGCTTTAATTTTCTTCTTTCCGATTAAATTACAAATAGACTGACTACCTAATCTGCATTTAACTTCCTCCATTTCTTAAAGACCCTAAATATTAAGGAATTTGCTTTTGAACCTCAAAACTTATGTTTTTTCTCTTGATAAAAATAATAAAAATAATAATTAAATTCATATATAACAAAATATCTAAAATTACTTATAAAATGTGAGATACCTCTTTCAATTTTTTTTTTTCAGATTTTACGCAAGTAAATAGTCATGTGAGGTTTAATAACATATCTTTAAAGATTTAGGGTTAAAATCAACTGAGCTTCAAATATTAGGAGGTGCATTTGTGAGATGCCCTTCCATTAGTATTTTTCTTTTCCCACTGACGTCTAACTCAAGTATATTGAGCTTGATCAGCGCATTGTACACCTGGAACAATTAAAGGAAATTTTGTTTGGAAAAAGGAAAAAAAAAAGAAAAAGAAATAAGATTTAAGGAAGAGACAAAGATTAGCATAATAATGAGTAGAGCAACTCAAAGAAAGGTTTGGCAAACATAAACCGCAAAGTTTTAAGTTAGTGAAATGAATAACATTAATCAGTCACAAAACTCGATCGACTTGAAAATACTCCGTTCATCTGATGAATTATCAGATGTGAGAAAGTATTACGGACTAGAGGCCACTGACAACTGTAATATCTATCATACTTTAACCTCTAAAATATGCCCTAGACAATTGAAGTTATCAAAGGACCTACTGTTTTATTTGGTAATTGACACAGCGGTAAATTAGGCTCTATCATAAATAGTCGATCTGCGCACGGATACTGGCTTGAGATCTTCAAAAACCTCTTGATTTTAGCAATACTTAGACTAATGACATCAAAAATTGAAATTCTATTATGAATTCTATGAGGGTCTGATTTTGGATGCAACGATCACGAGCGTGCCGCGTGATTATCGCGCTACACGTGATCTAGGGAAACAACACGTGCAAGGATGATCAGGAAAAAATTGTGTAGGGAGGAGGACTAAGCAGTCTCAATAGGCTCTAACACATGTGTGACGGGTGAGTGAGCTAAAGAGCATTAACCTCACTAAATACTATGAATCCATGTATATTCTTGAGTAAATCAAGTGTTTGATTCGTCAAGGTGGAAATCTGATAGCATGACGACGTTTGTCTAAGATTTTTCTTGTCCAAATGAGGTAAGGACTAAGGTATTTATAGAGAATCTAGCTGTCGATATCGTCCGTAAGATGAGACAGACGACCAACGGCAAAGATAAGTTCCTCTCATTATGGATATGGATGTGGGCTCCCTTATGGACCCAGGTCCATTGAGGCCTTCATTGTAATATGTGTGAGCTAATTTGAGAAAGGTTGGAATTAGGCAGGCCAATTCCAATGGACCCTACTCCAAGCCTTCCATGCCAATTCTCCCATGATCATCCCAATATAATTGGGTCTAACTCTCTAAGCCCTATTACTTTAGCCCAGAGAGTTAAATCCAAATGATAAATCAGGTTTAAAGCCTTTATAATAAAATCCATACGTCTACAAATTCAAAATTTGGAATTTGGGAAAAGAGTAATGATGGCTTTGAAATTTTGCTAAGAAAAAATGATATATGACTGTCCATCTTCCTTAAGACACAAGATATAGACCATCTTAAAAGCTATTAAAAAATAGAACCGAAACTGTCAAAAAATAAAAAGTCTTAAAACGAAGTATATGAAAAGACAAAACTAACGCAATAGATGGCACTGACACTGCTATAAAAAGTTAAATACTAAAAATGTTCGTTCGAAGCTTTAAACTAAGGAATTTGACCAAAATTGGCATAGCTCAGCACCAAAAGTGCTAATTGCTTCAAGTTAGCTCATTTCCTTCAAGATAAAAACTTGTAATTATGACCCTGCTATTGGCCAGTTCTTATCCCACTTTTTTAGGTACCCATTTGCCACTTCATTAGTAATGGAGGATGGTTAAGAAATACAATATCTGTAAACCCCGGAAATTTTCACAATAGTATACAGTAGTAGAATAGAAAACGTAAAATAGATAGTGAATTTAGAAACCGATAAAAATCCTAGAATAGACTAATGAGTTGTGATAAACTCATTCCTAGTTGGAAAAACCCGAATAGAAATTTTCTCGACCTTAATAGATACCAAAAACGAGAATTTATATCTTGAACTGATAATTCAAGATATAACTAGAAATAGTTTTAAAATTTCAAAACCGATAAGATACAGTTTATTTATAGAGCTTATCGGTATAAAACAATAGATCATAAATACAAACAAACGCTAATACTGAAGAATAATTATCAACTTAGAATTAAAAAGAAAATTTCGAACTCGCTATTATAATGGTTAGGAAATTCTAGTTTTATTAGGACTTGGTTCCTAATTTAATTCATCGAGTTTGAAAATTTAATCACGTAAGTTAAAAATATTAAAAATAATTAATCGTGTGAAGTTTTAAATAAAAATTTGAAAATACAAATAATTTAAAGTGTTGTAGTAACTTAGGTAAATTTTATTTCGATAAAACGTAAATACGATGAGTTTAAATATACGCAAATAATTTATATATATGTATTTTTTAAAATTATTTTAGATAATAACTATTAAATACGTATGTATATATATATATAAAGAGAAAATCGAATTTTCTCAATCGCGGCACAAATGGAACGTGAACAGCAGAGGGGGCAGCTGAGTGAGCTCAATCCATGCGCGCAACATGATCAGCGGCCGAAGTCCCACGCGCTGCAGCAAGCAATTCTCCATCGCATGAGTGCTGCAGGATGATCGATTAGCAGCTTTGCTCCATCACGCGCACAGCAGCTGCTTCAATACGCACGGCAAGCAGTAGCAAAAGGAAGGAGCTCCACGCGCACAACAAAGTCCAACGAGCAGTAGGAGGATTGACAGACCAGCACATGCACGCTGCAGGGCATCCTCGAGTGAGCTCCTCACCAGCAGCAACCACCGAACAGCAAGTACACTCCAGCGCCTCACCAGCTGCACTCCACACACCATCTACACACAAACACGCACACAAGCAGCTGGGGGACAGAGCACTTGGATAAAAATAGAGCAAATGGAAACAGAGAAACTGCAACAGCTGACAATTGACCCGATTTTGATCCGAAAATTGAGCTTCTAAATTCAAACAAAATTGACCCAAAAGCCAACCAAAACACTCCACATGTGAATAACATTAAATGAGGAGAATTTCAGCTTAGAAAAATAACCATAACCGTTCCAAATTGTTGGCCAAAAATCAAATGTTACAGCTGCAGCAGAGGAGAAATTCCACAATATACAGCAGCACACATCTCCAAATCCAACTCCGATTTTTGCAACATTCCTAGGATTAAATGAGCTGAAATTTTGACCAATTAAACACCAATAAGGAGCCTTCAAATGGACACTTCATACACCAAAAATTAATAAGAAAATCAGATCCAAATTCGTCCAAAAATCAAGGTGAAAATTGTTCCAGAAATTTCAGTTTTCACACTTCAAAATTCAACAAATTTTGACCCGATTTTTACACTAGTTGATCTCTTATTTTTACACACATAAATAGCATTAATTAGCTACCAAACAAAGATAAAAAGCCCTCAAAGATAGCCACAAAATCTGTCCAAACACAAGTCAAATTATCATCCAAATTTCAAAATCGTGTAGAAAATTCCAGCTGCATTTGTGGACATTTTTCAAGTCCAAAACCAACCCAAAGCCTCTAAAACTTAGTCTAATCCTAGTATAAGTATATAAGCCTAAGTTAGACACACTTTGAGCTCATAAACCCCCAAAACACTCTCAAATTCAGCTGCAAACCCAAGTGCGTCCAGCACTCTTCCATTTCCTTTTTCCATTTCCACCATCAACAAGAAGCTTAGGAACATTGTGTAAACTACCATAAACCCTAGCCTACTTCCATACTTATATACACACACTAACTCATCAATAACAACCAAAACCGAATAAAAAATCCTAAGTTATCCTAGAGGTTCAAGAGGAGAAATTAGCTTGACAAGGTGAGAAGATTTGATTTCATTAATAAACCCATTGTAGTTAATGTGTTTAGTTAGAAACTCATCATCTAATTTTTGGTTTAGGTTTAATTCTTGCTTTAAGAGGAAGTTGAGCAACCTCCTTCCATTCCAATCCAAGGTAAGCTCCAAATTACAACCTATCCTTATTAAATTTATGAATAGACCTTAGGATGGATTTTGAGCATTTGAAGAAAGTTTTGTGGTGTGATATAAGTTGCAAATCTATGGATGAATTCAAGTGGATGGATGTTTGATATGTTAGGAATGCTTAGGTATTGTTGGAAGAGAAAAACAACAACTTAGAAGTCTTATAATTGTGGTAATAGTAAATTCGGATTTGAGGATGAAGTGAACAAAACAAGACTCAAACTTCATCCAATTAGTTAAATGCATGTTTAAAGCTTCTAAGACCTTATATGAACATAAAGCTTGATAAAACAAACTTTACAAGCATGATTAGAAGTCCTTTAGTACAAGAAAAGTGTTATGAACAATTTATAGAAATTGTACATGCCAAGACTTCTACAAATTATAAGGGAATTTAAGATGTAAACGGAAGTTAAATAAAATCCTTCTTAATATATATATACTCAAAAGAAACTTGGAAGAATTAAACAATAAAAATTTATTTACTTTAAGAAATCGCTATAATCATAGGAATAATACCAAATACCGATCTAGGACACGTAGACACTCATAGGAATTTAAATTTCTATTTATAGATATTATTGACAAGTACTTTATTTTAATAGGTAATTTTGACTCCGTCGAGGATTTCCCGGTCGATTACTACGATTGATCAGTATGAGCAGGTGAGTAACTTAGACTTGTTACATTGTTTGTGCTTGTAGTATAGTTGCAATTGGAATAATATATATTCAAGGAATATGCATGCGGGATTGGGATACAGCGTGATGCGTGGTGTATGATTGAATGGCAAATTATCATAACATAAGCGATAATCCTATTGCATGATAAATATTGTATGAAATATGTTGATGATTGTCTGTAAATTGTATGATCGCCTAAAACTTGATTAACAACTGTCGGTACTATAAATGAAATGGACATGCATTGCACGATTTGCATAAACTGCATTATGTTTTTACGAATGCCTACTACGTGTTAGAATTTCGGTTCTCTGGTAATACTTGGTTTTTCTAGGCAGAGGCTATTAGTTCTACGCAAGTTTACCTTTGTTCTGTCGGTTCCATGGGAACTAACTGGTAACGAAGGACGCCGCCCATGGTATCGCTGTGAAATGTCTAACACTTAGTGGAGTTTCTAAGGCGCAAAACAGGAAATGGGTGTTTAAAACATCATTAACATAAAGAGATAATAATTGTGAAGATTGTGGATTTCCTGTGTGCTTAGTTTCTCCTGGGTAGGTGATTCAGGATTCGGTTCCTTCAACCCCGATGAGAGGGCGTAAATTCATCCTGTTTGGATTCCGGTTTGTCCAAGCTTGTAATTGTTCATGTGCTTGATTGATGCATTACATATGATTGATAATAACTTGCTTGTTGTGATAAGTCTGGTTATTCACTGAGCCCGTGGTTATGCTCACACTCCTACAGTCCTTACAGGATGACACTTAAGCCTTGGTTGGTGGCTTCTAGGAGCTTAGAGCCGGTATGATTCTAAAGCTTGAAGAGTTTTGGAAACAGGGAAAATAGTTTCTTTATTTATATGTATTAATTGATGTTAGTGCATCAATTTTATTATCTGAGAGCTTAGATAGTTTTATGGTTTGTAATAGTTATTATTCAGACTGTAGCATTTAATTATGGTATTGTGATTTTATTTACTTTCATCGTTTCCTATCACGCAACCAAAAAGATCCTGTTTTGTTAAATATACGTCACTTTCCAAAGTAGTTCTAGTATAAATATATGTATTTGATATCGTCTGGATTATCGGGCTATATCATAATATATATATTACTACTAGGGTACTATTGGGGCGTGACAATATCACAACTTTACTATAGCATCAATTTCGGGTGAAAGAGATGTCTAAAGTCCTTATAAAAAAATTACACAAATCAAAATTGTATAAAAAAAATTTAACCAAATTAATGTCTATATTGCATGTTGGAGAAGAGATTTAAAATTTTGTTTATGCATTACATTGTGAAGGCAAGATACAACGACCTATGCAAAAGTTGTAAAAATTTGTATATTGCATATGAGCGTGCAATACACGCAAAGTATTGATACTATGCACATGTCGCATGCTATTCTTGTGATATATGTATCATACATTGCATATGCGATACATTAAGAAAAAAGTTATATGGCATATCTTACATGGGATATAAGGCTGATATTTTTGTAACATTTTTTATATAAACTATATATGTGCAATTTTTGTTAAGAAAGATGGTAAAGAAGTTATAATCACCATCAATTTCACAAGAAAATAGAAGGTAATATGGCATGAATAGACTGAAATGAAAAAGCTATGTACAATAAAGCTATACCAATCTGTGGAAAACAAAGAGCTAGTCTTGGTCTTTAACATAAATATTATGTACTACACAGGATGACGGACTGCATGCCATTCATCAATGAATCCCATATGATCGAGGCTAAGATTGGGAATCTCTCTTTGTTCCACGATCTTCATAATTTTCTCCGTTTCCCCAAAAAATTTGAGAATGTGGTGTGCAGCTTCTCTCCGCTTTTGTGGAGAGCTTCTTGAGCATTCCAAAAGGATCCACCGTTTTAGATTAGTAAAACAAGCTCCCAAAATGTCAGAGATGGTATTGCACAACTTCTCAAATAGTCTTCGCTCAACGTGTCGAAGTTGTTCTCATCCTGATATTTCCTTAACAGTGTTTGGCATATTCTGTACATGGAATGTGCAGCTATTGCTTTCGGAACATCCGACTTCATCATCTTCGGAAAATTCTCTTCTGCCAAATGTGAAAGTGACTCTATAATTACAAGCGGATTTCTATTTTGGAGAGCGAGTTTTTCGAGATCTACATTTAACCACCTTCGACGTAAATCAACTCCTGCCCATGCAATGCTTGCCGCTGCCTTAATGTTACTCAATTCGTGTTTGTAACCAAAATTGTTTTCAATCAAGTTAATATACAAAACGCTCTCTTTTACACTCTTTACCAAATTGTCAATAGAGTTGCGACCAACATTAGGAAGAGCGATCGCGATGCTTGTCAATGTAACCACCGGAAGAGCCCAACAATTGGGAGGAGATCCTTCAGGGTTTAATGGAGGAACATCATCTCTGTCGAAGCTAACAACTTCTCTAAAATCACAAGACATGTAATTACTTAGCAGTTCTGCAAGATGTTTCGGTTCCTTCTTTCGGCCTGCATTGACATATTTATGAGTGACATGCAAGGCGGATTCCATCAACATCTCAATCAATTTTGTCTCGCCCTCACGATACAAAACATAAGATCTGAGTTTCACAAAATCTAGCTCAGGAGAGTGATGGGGAGCTGAAGCATTATGATTGTTAGAACCACTATTAATGGAGGTTGATGGAATTAGATAAAGAAGTGTCTTCCAAAGCGCTATAGCCGGAGCCAAAATCACCATATTGATAAAGCCATGACCTTTACCCAAATACAATAAGAAAGATTTCACAAGCACAATAAACATAGGATGCCTATAAGTGATATATGAACTGAATGGATTCATTCGTAGGCCCTCCAGATTGTGCATCCAAAAGGATTGTCTTTCAAGGGATTCTCTATCTTCCTTCAATCGCGATGCCTTTATATGTGCCTTGCAAATATAGACCATTTTAACTGATTGGATGACCATGGTCACTACCATAGCTATAATTTGAGTAATTATAATACCCAGAACTGACAACCCATAATCAGACTCACCATTGCATGAAACTGATCCAAAGTGTTTGCCCTTAGTAATCAGAGTTAAGCAGCTAGGAAGAAAATTGCCAGCAGAGGAAAAGATAGCTACCCAAAGAGCAAAGCATGGTAAAATTGAACGTGTGAAAATAAAATGCGGACATCCAGAATGAGCCATCAAAGTAAAACTTATTAAATATTCTTTCAACTTCTCATTAGCAACCTTCTCTCTGTCGTTATCACTAATTAACTCCTCCAGTGCTCTTTGGTGTTTTTTTTCATACCTAGATTCTGTATTGTCGATCCAAAATTTATTGTGTATGCCAATACCTATAGTCCCTATAACAATGGAGAATAAATAGTATGTGAGTAAATTTGAACAAGTAAATGACATTGGTTTTTAATTGGATGCAGATATTTACAACTGAAATGATAACAACGATTGTAAGACCTACTAATTTGCTAGAACTCGTTTTTCTCTAATTTCGGAACACTGGATATGAAATAACAAGAACATTAAGTAGGAAGGCAGAGGTGCCGAGCTTAGCAACTTGATCTAGATGCCCAGGCATTGGTGTAGTCAAGTCCACAGAAATTTTGATGGCTATTCCTAAAATAGTTAAAGAAGCAGCATTTAGTGAGAAATATTTGCTAGGTATCCAGTACTGCTTGTATCGGATACCTTGGATAAGATCAGCTAGCATTGCTATAGCACAAAGCAGTGTGGCTGATGCTATGTAAAGGCCAACAAAGGGCATTGGCTTGCTGAAATTTGTGTCATCGATAGGATGTAGTCTGCCATCAATTGTGCAGTTCAACATGATTGCTTTCGTAGCTCCCTCAACTTATACGAATGATATTTCAAGCTATTATGATCGCATATTTTGTAGAACACACCGACTTTTTATATGGCCAGATCTCCTCCTCTATCTAAACATCAATTCGTGGATGGCATAAGAAAAAATTTCAAAAAGGAAATCGGTAATTTCCTAGCAATTTCTAAATGTCGTTTGTTCTCATCCATTACGTAATGGTCTACAATCATTTGAAATATAAAATGAAATCGACTTAAATATATATTTAGTCGGTTTGTCCACAACTTCCGATTTTCTATTTTTCTTTCAAATTTTATTTGGTCTCGAAAGTGTATTGGGAGGTAGGCACTCAACTGTGCCCACCTTGTATTATAGTTTCATTGAGTCATGATTGCGATTAATTAAACCACATATACAGCAAGGAACCACTCATATGAATTTTGAGATCACCCTTATCCATTCAACTTATTGCAATAGATGAAATGAGTGAATGCATGGATGTATCTATATAAATTATCAGGAATAAGTATCAGAAAGTGGGATGGATAGATGTATGATGTCTATAATTTTAAAATGGGAGTAATTCTGTTGGTGAAAAATAGTATGATTACTCATTATCTCAATACGTATGTGAAAAATTAAGTACAATGTTATAATCAAATTTTTAACATAATATAATTACTAGATTAAGCTATCCAACACACACATAATTTGAGACAACTTTTTCATATCATTCTATTGTAATGAAAAAATATACACAACTGGGTGAATTTGTCGTAATACAATAGATAGCTATATAACAATTTTCCATGAATGAATATAATTTATGGAAGTCAAAAAGGAAAAAAAAAATTCTAAGAATGGTCGCCGAAGATAAAAAAGAGATAATACCCTGACAAAATAAATCTCAACACGTCTTAGCAAGGATAAGTTAATATCCATCACAAAATGTGTACATCTAATTGAAGATTTTTCTTTTCCTCTATCCAAGATGGAGGTTAGTACTCAGATTTTTATCACGCGATTTTCCAATTTAAGGAATGAAGGAGTCAAATAAAATAGTATGAAACCAATATCCTTATAATTTAGTCCCCATGTAAGTTAATTTCATAATTATATGAAATGATAAAATTGATAAGAAGCATACTTTATCCATAGCCATTAAGTTTTAGAGAACAAGATCATTTTATTTCTTCAAGAAACATCTTATTATTCAATCAGCCCTTATATTTCTCCAAGAGAAAGATTTCTCTTCCTTTACTCTTAATTTATGATGAGTTTGTGATAATATATAAAAGACTAGCTATACTTTTATTTTGTAGTGCCCGCTTTTATATATAACGTTAGTAAGAAGACATACATATGTCTTCTTACATCAAGACATCTTTTATGAAAAGTGAAAACTTTTCATTCCAAAAGTCATATATTAAACGTAATTTCTTACATTCTCACTTGGTTATATATGCTCTTTAACAATTTAACGTAGACATAATGTGCATGATAACGTTATTCTAAATTTCCATTATATCGATTATACCATTATATCATATTATTAAACTAACAATTACTTATTACTCGTTTATTTGGCAGTAATAGAGGAGAAACAAAATATTATTCTTGAGAATCTTTCTATTCTCTACATAGAGGATAACCAAAAACCACCTACCATATGGTTTTTTATTCTCTTTGCAATAAGAATAAAAATATAGACAATGATACTATTTTACTTCGAATAAAAAATATTCACAAAATAAAAACAAATGCATAACCTTATTGTAGTCTATATTTTTAATACAATAATGACATTCTCTATATGTTTTCTTGTTAACAGTTTGAAAAATTATGTACAATTTTATTCTATAGATTATACATAACATATACATATAACATATCTATTGTTATTGATTATACAACATATATACATATAAAATATAGAGTATATGTAAGTTATATTTTATATATAAGTGATGAGTTGTACATATATATATATAATTGTTTAAAAAATATAAATCGATAATCTAGAGATTATAAGTAATATAAGCTATGAATTATACATATTATATATATGACAAATAAGTAGTGTGTTGATATAATATTTAAGTTATATATATAAGTTATCATTCATATATATATATTATATAAATGTCTAAAAGTATATAAATATATAATCTAAAGATTATATAAGTTGTATATTTAAGTTATATTATATAGTCATATATGAGTTATAAGTTATATATATATATATAAATGTCTGAAAGATGCAAATACGTAAATATAAATATATAATCTATGTATTAATGTATGACATTTAAATTAATACATTATCTATTTATAATATTTATATAGAGTAAATTGCATAAGAAAGTATTAATATTTGGGTAAATTCATTTAAGTATCAACATTTCTAGTGATTAAAAAAAAGAATCAACGTTTCACTAAGTGAATCAAATGAGATATCAACGTTTCTAAAGTTTATTTATGGTATCAATATTTCAGTTAGTTTTCAATTGAGTTTCCATTTTTAGTCAATGGTCAATTATCAATACCTATTATATATGTGTTATATGTATCATATATACATTTGTTATGAAAAACAAATATGTGTGTATGTGTGCTAATATGCATATGGATATATGAGTGCATTTATATAACTTTTTATTTATTGAAATTAATCAAATAGGGTATAATGATAATTCTAATTATATTCTTAGTTCAATGCTACAATTAGTAAATTAAAGTAAATGTCGGAAAACATATTCTTGGTGATAAAACTTCAGAGGAAGTAAACGCTAAAATACATCAATCATAGTTTATTATTAGTAATATAGTTTTTCAAGGGATAACTTTTTTGTTTCCCTACATATACCTATGTTCAAGTGAATGGGTGTCATAAGTCATGGTTGTTATACATCATTATATGGACATAGTTTTTTTCATGTACTACATAGTTAATTTCCAATTTAATCAAGTCCAACTTTAATGTCTTTATAAAAGAAGATTCCTATTAACATAATTCTAATTTATTTTTTATATAATATAGAGAAAGAGATTTGAGAAACACTTCCATTAAGCTTAAAAGTGTCAAAGCCATGTCCTTTTCTATGTGCTTATTTGGTTGTTGGTGCAAAACCATGTCCTTTTCTAAAGGGTTAAGTGCTTGACTTGACCTATTTGTTTTCATTTTTTTATTAAAACAGGGTGGGATATTTGACGTAATTTTAAATTATGTTTTATCACAAACCATTAATTCGCATACGAATACTGACTTAAAATCTTCAAAATTCTATTGATTCTAGGAATACCTAGGCTAATGGTATTAAAAATCGAAATTTTATGATGAATTTGAAATTTACGAAAAGAACAATGACAGTTTTGAAATTTTTCTTAAAAAAAAATTATAAGTGACTGTCAATTTGCCCTAGGCCATACATTTATAAGCGAACTTAAAGCTGCCAAAAAATAAATATCTTAGAAAATGCCAAAAGTAGAAAAGTCCTAAAACATTATGATAAAAAGCATATGAAAAGACAAAACCAATGCCACAAACGACATTGTAAACAGATTTGCCTAGGAGGAGTTATAAAGAAATTAAAACCTGCCAAAAACACAACAGATTGTTGTTTAAGGTCCAAAACGAAGGAATTTAGCAAAAAATTGGCATAGCTCAGCATTAAAGATATTGACTTGTTCAAGTTAGCTTGTTTCCTTCAAGATGGGGTCTTCAAATCACCCAAATGGTAATAGATCAGCTTCTGTTCTACTTCTTTAAATACCTGTCTATCACTATCTTTACCTCATCATCCTCCCCTGAGTGGACAAAATTCATCCTCAAATTGTTTTCATATGAGTTATCACCAGTGTACGGAATAATGTGCTTCATTAAATACATCTTTAATTCGAATTTAGTTAAGTAACTTCAATCTGTATGCATTTGGGTAGATCTTCTCTATAACCTCCATTGGTCCAATCTTCGTTGCTAACATTTTATTGTACTCATCTGTAGAAAACCTATCTTTGATAAAGTCAACCCAAACATAATCTCCTACGTCAAACTCCACATGCCACCTCTTCCTATTAATAGCCTCTTTATATTTCTAAATTTCTATGAACAGCTTTATGAATCTCCTACAAGCTATGGACAAAACCTTCTACCTTTCCATGAATTCTGGTCCTATCAAGTGATGGTAGAAAATCAAATGGACTTCTTGGGACAACAGTGTAAACCACTTGAAATGAACTAAACCTTGTATTGCGGTTGACTCTATGATTATGTCAAACTCTACTTGACTCGGCTTTTGATCCTAGCTCTTCTTATGTTCTCCTACTAAGCTTCTTAATATATTTCCTAGGGATCTATTTATCACATCAGCCTACCCATTTATCTATAGGTTATGACCACTATTGAAATTCAGCTAAGCATTTACCATCTTCCACATACTACATAAAAAATGGCTAAGAAATCTAGTGTCTCTATCAGACACAATGGTTGTAGGAAACCCATGCAATCTATAAACTTCCCTAAAGTACAACTATGCAACACGGATAGAATTTGTGGTCATATTGCATGGGATAAAATGTACCATCTTAGAAAATTTATCAACTACTACAAAGATAGAGTCATTACCTCACTAAGTTTATAATAACCTAAGAATGAAATCCATGCTCACATCAACCTAAGGCTATGAAAGGATTGGTAATGGCATATACAATCCTGCATTCATAACTGTCCCCTTTTCTATTTGGTAGATTATGCACATTTGCGCATACTTTTCCACTTCTTTGCGAATGATCGGCCATAAATAAGATGTTTGTATTTGTTGCAAAGTCTTGTCTTGTCCCACATGACCCTCACCATTTAGCTCTTAAATAATCTGATCTCTCAAGCTACAGTATGGAATGCACAACTGATTATCCCTTTACAAAAACCTGTCTTGTAGCAAGTACTCTGTTTAGTTACCAACTCTAACTTTTACTAAAATAATAGAAAAAATCAGGGCACTTTGAAGTAACTTAGCAAATGAATCAAAACTAGGTACCTTCACTTTCATTCTACCCAAAAGACTCATGCGCCTACTCAGTGCATTAACAATCCGGTTTGTGACACGTGTTTCACAACAAAGGTGAAACGTTCCAAATGAGCTACCCATGAAGCATGTCGAGATGATACCTTATCTTGACTGTGCAAATACTTTAAAGCTTCATGGCCAGTGTAAAGGATGAATTCTCTATGAAATAGGTATTGACGCTAGTGTTTCACAGCTTGCACCATGATGTAGAATCCTACATAAGATGTACTATACCTCCACTTCGCTTTTGTTAATTTCTCCCTAAAATAGGCAATGAGCTTATTGTTCTAGCTCAAGACTACTCCAATTCCTACTTTGAGGCATCAACATATAACCCAAAAGGCTGATGAAAATATTGTAATACTAGAATCGAGGTTATGGTAAGGCACACCTTAATCTACTCAAACGCTATCTCTACTTCATCAATCCATAGAAATTTCCTACCCTTTATACAATCCATGATGGGAGCCATAATGTTGTTGAAGTAGGGTATAAAATCAACATTATAAATCAATATGTTGTTAAAATACATGACAACTCACTTTCTAATGAATGGCCTCAGAACTTGAGTCATCACTCACATGAATGTGTTGGGCGCATTAGACAACATGAATGGCATAAGTAGCCACTCATACAAACCCTCCGGTATCTTAAAAGTCGTTTTCTACTCATCATTTACTCGAATTCGTACCTGGTGATTCCCACTCTTCAAATCTAGTTTGGCGAATACCCTCGCCTACTAAGTTAGTCAAGTAAATCACCTGGGTGAGGAATAGAAAAATGATACCTAACAATGATTTTATCAATGGTGTGACTGTCCACACACGCTCCAAGAACCATCCTTCTTATGTGTCAAAAGAGCCAAGACTGCATATATAGGGCTCAAGCTTGCCCTAATAAAGCGCTTAGCTAACAACTCCTCAACCTGCCTCCTCAACTCCTCATGTTCTACAAGGTTCATTTGGTAATGTGGTCAGTTTGGAACGGTTGCTCTAGGCTTAAGATCTATGATGTTGAATGTCGCATATAGGTGGTAATCCATCTCTAGTAAATCCTCGAGAAACACATCCCAAATCTCCTTTACTATCAAAACTGTTACTACATGTAACCCTACTTCTCCTTTAACTTCCTTACCCAATATCAAACTCCCATTCGTCTTCCTCAAATTTAGCTAAGGACAACATGCTAGAACTACTATGACCACTATGTTTTGTAGGCTTGGACTTAGTAGAATCATTGTTTGGTACCAACACAATCTTCACCCCCTTTATATACAAAACTATACGTATTAGCCCTCCCATCATTCATTATTCCCCTATCGAACTGCCAAGGCCTTCCCAACAGTAGGTAACATGCATCCATTGCCACCACATCACACCATACAACATCCTTGTATCTAAAACCAATAGAGAAAGAAACAAGAGCAAGTTTGGAAACTATTACCTCACCACCCTTTTCAATCAAGCCATTTTGTAAAGCTTCGGGTGCTGCTCTAGTTGAATGCCCAATTTCTATACAACTTCTATGGATATGATGTTTTCGTAGCTACCAGAGTCAATCATGAATCAACACACCTTACCTTAAATGGTACAAGTGGATTGAAAGATATTGTTTCTAAGCCACTCTTCCTCAACTACCTGGGAGTTATATCTTGTCACAAATTCCTTCTCATTATATTGAGTGTCGAAGACAGGTCCTCCATCACCTACAACTTCAAACATAAATTATCATCCTCATCCTCCTCATTTTCAATAAAATATGCCTTCTTCTGAGCCTTCTTACATTCAAACTGTCAGTGACTAGTTTCATTACATTTGAAGCACTTTTACCCAATACTACTCGATCCATTGGTATTAAGCTTATTAAATCGCCTAGTAGTGTTGTCACTAGTAGCTCTACCCCCTACATAACCCATGTGTGATTTACTCCACTACCACTACCAGTACTACCAGTACAATATGCACCACTCCTAGACTGCCTCTGTATTTCTCAATAATCAATGCCCTCTAATGTGTTGCTAATACACTAACAAGGTCAAATAAATTGACTGTATCCTAAATCTGCATCCTTAAACCCCTAATGTATCTCGCAACCAATTGATCATTTGTTTCCTAAATTTTATTTCTAGCTATCAACTAATAAAATTCAGAGGTATAATCATCAACTAACCTACTGCCTTATTTCAGATTTTGCGACCTTTGACACATGATGCGCTAAGAGTTATAAAGGAAAAATGCTGCTCATAAGTGCTTCATCATCTTCTCCCACGAGGTGATTTTTTACTTTCCCAGCATAATCCATGCAAAAAAATTCAATTGCTACCACCACATTGTGGCCTACCATGCAATTTTGTTGCTACCAACTGCACCCATTTGTCCTTAGGGACCCCTTTGAACTCCAAGATCTCCTTAACCATGGCCAACTAATCAAAGATTTCCTCTGGTTAGAGGCTACCATGAAACTCTAATATATTTGTTCTTATACCAAGTTCCCAACACCTCTAGTGTTCCTCCACACGAAGCCTACCACATCTACATGGTACTTCATCATATTGTTCATCTTCCTCAAAAAAAGAGGAATCATCCTTTGCCTCATCCACATCTGGCATTGGATTAGGGTTTTCATTCCTTTGGCTCCCCATCAATGTACCCATCCTCTCCACCAAGCAATCAACCACCATATCCAAATGACATTCCAATCCACATCCAGCCGCTCATCAATCATTTGCCCGATCATTCAATCTAGATCATCACGATCGTAGATCTCATCTAATGCAACATAACATTGATTAGCTTGTCCATAAGGTGCCATTGTTACCATGAGTGAACATAGCTTTGATACCAATCTTTCGCAATAGTAAATTATGGTTTATCATAAACTGTTGATTCGTGCACAAATACCGGCTTGAGATCTCTCAAAGCCTATTGATTCTAGGAACACTTAGGCCAATGGCATCAAAAATCGAAATTCTATGGTGAGTTTGAAATTTGGGAAAGAGCAATGATGGTTCTAAAATTTTACTTTAAAAAAAAATGATAAGTGACTATCCATTTGCCTTAAGGCATACATTTATAAGCAGACTTGATGTTGCCAAAAAATAAAAACCTAAAAAAAAAACTATTAAAAGTAGAAATGTCTTAAAACTTTATGACAACAAGTATATGAGAAGAAAAACCAATAGCACAGACGACATTAAAAACAGATGTGTCTATAAAAAGTTATAAATAAATCAAAACTTGCCAAAAATATTAAAAATGGCCATTTGAGGTCCCAAACGAAGGAATTTGGCCAAAAATCAAAATAGCATAGCACCAAACGTACTGACTTTTTTGAGTTAGCTCGTTTCCTTCAATATAGGGTCTTCAGATCACCCAGTGGTAACATTCCAATTTCTGTTTCACTTCTTTTTACATCTATTTATTACTATCTCCACCTCATCAATATTCAATTTGGTTCATTCTATTTAAAAAACTAGCGTTAATACTATTAGGCTATAGTATAATTGAAAAAATTATATTATGTTAAAATGATTAAAAATTGGAGTTTTTACCTTATGTCCCACAATTGACATAGATGGCAAGGGTTTATTTCTTATAGCCATAAAATAAGCAACAAATAAGCCAGACCTCCAAGAAGCAACCCAACTTTGCCCATTATAGCCATCACTAGCAAGTCTTAGCCCTTAACCTGTAATTTTAAGATTTGATTAAGGGCCAAGATGCATTTTTGTGCCGTTATTTTTCAAAAATTTTAATATATGCTTTTCTTTCACAATGATATGTCTAATAAACAATAGTCTCTAGCTAGGCAAAGTCGTCTAGCTTCCAATTCATTTTCAGGCTTGGATAACGTATTTTCAAAATCTTGGTAATATACACAGATCCATTGACTACGGGGGAATAAAATACAATCAGTTGGGAAGAGCTTAGAAGTTATCCGTTTGCTGACGTTATTTTTGTGCCTCATTGGTTAGCGTGTTCGACAATCCAACGGAATAGCAGCTACAACGAAAGATCGTTATGAATTTTAAAATAACTCATACGTCTTACCAAACACAGTCATGCAACTTAAGGCAATAGGTAAAAGGTGAATAATACATAAGGATAACCATATAAATATAAAATAATTTTTAATGCATGATCATGTTAAAAATATTGTTTATGGCACCGTAGACAAAATCAATGCCTTAGATGTGTTTTCACAGCAGTAGTCCAGCGGTCATATTTTTTTGGGTGTTTGAAAGAAAACGCAACAGCGTGTTTCATTAATTAACTTTCGACAATACGCAAAATATTGAAATTGTGCACAAGTTAGAATGCAACTTATTTACTAATTAAAAACTCAAATCAAAACAATATTTTAAAAGGAAAACAAACTTTGATGTTCTATTTATTTGATATAGATAATAGAGAAGTACTAAAAAAGTTATGCCTTAGAAATGATATTACAAGTAGTAAAAATCATTCTAAAGTTAACTTCACTTAAAGCTTTATTATAGAAAATATATGTTCAAATGTTTGCTTCAATTTTTTAATTACATTATTAAACAGGAATATAATTAAAAATAAAATTATGTTCCAATTTATTAATTGCTGTATTAATATGGGATAAAATATTCTCGTTATTTGTTTTTTCCATTCCCACTATAGAGAAAATAGAGAGGCAATAAAATAGCAACCTACCAAGTGGTTTCAATTATTTTTCGTACATAAAGAATAGAAAAATCACTAAGAATAAATATGTTATGACCCTAAAGGCGCCCTAGTAGAATTGCTATAAAGTTATCATATCACGTGTTGACCAGCAATATGAAAATTGTCTTGCAAGTCAGAGTTTGCAAGGTTGTAACTAACTGTACACTCACTGCATTATATATATATTTATAAAAATACTTAAGGATATTGATACTCCCACAGACCACTAGGATCGCAGAAAGTTGGATACTCTACCAAACAGTAAGATAAGGTGAACCTAGGTTTAAGAGAAAAACTAGCTAAATTTATGAAAGAAAACTTTAGTTTCAAATTACATCTCATATAGTAGGTTCAACATTATAAGTTCATAATCTACTACTTAACTTGAGGAACATGATATTTAGCATGCTCTACACTTAGATCCTAGCCTACTCCTAGCTTTCAACTAACCTGCAAAAACAAATTGTTAGGGAGTGAGCAACCACATCTATGTGAAATATAATCCTCACCCCAAACTATTCAAGTAATATGAAACAAGTTATTGAGACAAGCATATGTAATACAGACAAGCAAATGAGCTAATACATATGGTCCACCAGTAACCATATGCAACACGGATTTACGCCTCCATGACAGGGTTGGTGGGAACTCCAAATATTGTCAATTCTTGGGCAACCTCATGCTTTGGGACCTGAGCTGCTAGAAAACCACATTTTGTTATAATATATGAAAATAGTATATATATATATATATATATTCCCAAAGTAGTTGTAACCCTTAAGTAATGACATCGACGTGGCCGTAGGTAATAGGTCATACCCTTAAGTACGATTTAGTTCCTACTTGTTCAGATAAGGCCCATGGTCTACGGCTCGCACTTCATGATAATAGCTAATTCAGTTCATAATGGGTGATGATGACCTTCAGCAATGCAATATGTTATGTTATGCATGCTTCATTTATCAATTTCAGTCGAATATGGTTAAAGTTAAGTTACACTTTGTGACCATATAGTTTCACAAACATTCACAACATTGCTATACTTCTTAACCACATATATAGCTTGTTTGGATAAGTTATAGTATCTTAACATTGCAATTCAAACAAGATGTAAACAAAAACCACAATCAAACCTTCATTGCATTTCAAGTTATTAATATAATTACAAATGCACTATACTACAAGCACGAGCATATATAGAGATCATAAGATGAATACCCACTGTTCCATATTGCACATGAGTCATAATAATCCACTGGTAGCTCCAAGCTAGAGTTTGCGTCGAATGTAGTAAATGATACGAAAGTTCTATAAGCTTTAGGTTTTTCGTATTTTTAAGTCTAAAATTTTAATCACCTAGAACTTTTTTGTTTCTAATAGGTTTTAAGCAAATGAATAGTTGATTTCAACTCATTTTTTCAAGTATGTTTTGATGGTATAATTGGTTTTCCAAAAGAAGGTTAAAAATTTAGGTCAAGTGCATTGAACTACGAATTTTAGTTTGTTCTTTAGAAAGCTTGTCTTTCTTAATGTGGAATCAATTTAGACATTGTTAGCTTCCATTCATCTCTCATGGTTAGACGCTCAGGTAAAAGGGTGTTAATTTCTCACCTATATGAGTGGTCATATTGAAAGGCAGCGTCCTCCTTTTCTCCCTCAGTCACGACTCGAGAGGCATTAGAATATTGAAGCTGAGCTTAATTGGTGCTTAGTGTACTGTTGAAGATTTAATGTAAGAAGACAATTGTATAGGATGAAGTGACGATGTGTATAGGTGTAGGTTTCTATCCTAGAGTGACATTTGAAGAAGAGGAAATGATGTACTCTAGTAAGCTAAGTTGAGTTGAGGTGTTGCTTTGCATGTAAATGACTACATCCCATTGACACCTCGTCTGAGTGTCCATTTGCTTAGAATATTGAAAGAAAATGTGGTCATGGAATAGCAGCAGTGAACGACAAGAAATGTCGAGGGTTTAAGGCATCGACTCTTGGTCCTAGCTCCTATGCAGTCATGAAGTTTAGATGGATCAATTGATGTATTCCTAAAGACCAAGAGGAAATTAAGTTGCAGTATTTTCATATAGAATTCCCATGTGATTTGATGGGGGTTAGCGCATCCAAATTTCAATTTATAGCCAGGTATCCTAGAGTTGCTCTTATTCAATTTCTAATGACTTTGTAAGATTCTTTGCCGATTTGGTGAGTAAAGTTGGGGCGGATTTGAGGCTGATTGCTACTTGCTTATTGTTGAGATTTATGACAACAAAGAGAAGGGATAGGTCAGAAGCCAAGTTCCTAATCGATTCCATCGCAATTGGCTAATGAAAGTTAAGATACTTTGTTTACAACATTTCCTAGAAATCTTTGGGAGTCTCGATCAAAGTTGTAGGCGTCCATGGAGGGTAAATTTTTTGTTATTACACGAATTGATCAACCTTTAGGTCATAAGAGAATAGCAGCTCCTAATTGACAAAGGTACACACGATGGGGTGAAGTTGTTATAATGTCCCTTGATTGACACCTAGCTGCTCATGTCTTATATGGATGAAGTGGCGATGGATTTTGTTAGCCAAAGGGACTCCTATTCTATTGCAACATCAAGGATTCCCTCATCTTGGTTTAGGGAATTGTGAGGGGGCAATTTGCTAGATGCTTGGATGAAGGACAACGTTCTTAAGTTGTTGCATCTTGAATAGCTGTCACAACTTCTCTTCCCCTAGTCCAATGTTCATCGTGACAAATCAGGTAGATAGTTGAAGATTATTAATGTTGCTAGTTTGATTTGGGACAAACAGAATGCACTATTGTTGACTCTGCTATAGGTCGAGGATGGCCCTATGATGGCTCTATTGGCTCTATTTGGGGTTCTTAGGTGCTCCTGATGATGGTGCCATCCGATCTCACCATTAGATCTAGTGTAGCTATCTTGGCGTTCTTATGAGCTCAATAGGGGCTCCAAAAGGGGCGCACACAGTAGCCCCCAACGACAACCAAGGTTCTATCCTTTGGTGTCAGCACTTCTCACGAAGTCCACTCATCCTAGTTGCTCTACATAGAACACACTTAACTTTAAATTCTTATGAACTCTAGTCTATTATGCCAAAAGACGCCTTTTTATTACAGTTTTATTGCCTATATTTGAGAGTTTCACACCATGGATATTAGATATATGTTATTCATTTTCAGCATATAAATTAATATTTAAGTTTAGGAAAAAGAAAAAATAGGGGTAGTTTTTTTAGACATGTTCTAATATTTTCTTAGGATTTTGTTACCAATTTTAATAATTATTATGAATTATGCTTACATAAAATTCGAGGGATCATAAAATATTCCCAATCAATTTTGCAAGTAAACAAAGTGATAGGATATATTATAGGATTACTTAATTTATTCCCCTTCTATTACCACCAAGTAAGTTTTTGTGTGTGTGTGTATATATTGAAGTCTTGTAAAATTATTCTCCTTACTTGATGACATATGTAATTAATGGTTTGAGACTATGAGAAACATGTACAATTGTAATGATGTTATATGAATGAAAATAATAATATCATTGTGATATCTCAAAAGTTTTCACAACAATAATAACAATGATAATAATGGTAAAACTAATGAGGTGTAGTTAATATGACAATAATATTATACAGCAAAATAAGGATGAGCAACTAATCTTGTTATATAGCGTACTCACCATACATTACTTGATCAAGTAAGGTTCGAATAGGTATTAAGGACTACAAGGTAGGAAATTGTATAGATTTCTTAGAACCTACTCTTATAGGCTAAGGTACAAGTATAAGGTCTCAATATATATACCCACTTTAAACCTATACTTTAATATATAGAGTGGATAAATTTAAGGTTATTATGTTCTTACCTTGCTTAAAATCATAAAATAGTATTTGTAATAAATAAATAATACTCAATTTCTTTTATTTTATGATCACTTTTCTTCCAAGGTTATCATTTGTAACTACTTTCTAAAAACCTTTATTTTAGAAGAACTTTTTATTTTATATTTTAGAAAAACTCTTATTATATGTGTTTGTACTTCTAAATCATATTAAAGTGTTTGTTGATAGAAGATTTTTGGCTAATGCCCACTTGGCCATAGCCCTAGACCAATAGGCTCCGAGGCTCAATATTAGCATTCAAAAAGCTCACTCGATGAAGACCTTAAGGGGAAAAAATGCCACAATCTTGATAAGTAACTCCTTGACAACCTTGATTCTCTCGAGAAGCTCTTGCACCCATCGTTAGTTGCAACTCCTAGGATGAGTTAGTAGTGACGACGCTATGTTAGTCACGGTCCTAGACTTCGATGGGGGGGCCATAATGACCTGACATATGGATCTCCTTAGCAATCTGCACCCCTCCAGTTGCTTGCCATACCCAGCAAATCCATGATGCAGCCTTCATACAATCATGTTGCGCACCTGGCTCTATTATGCTTGTTGATCAAGTTAGCTAATGGCATAAGGGAATCCATAATGTGAAAAGGAAATATTTTATGGTTACCCCTCAAAGTCTATTAGGACCACCTCCTATAAAGAACCTTTAGAGTTCAAAAACACAATTAAGTTTTCTACAACACTAGAGATGACTAGTACTTTCATTCTTAAGGACCTCAAAGAACCCACAACTAACTTAACCATTTGAGTGGTGATACTGAATAACCCTTTGACATACCATCAACCCAACCCTCTTCCCATCAAGGAGGAAGAAACTTTACTGGTGAATTCAACACCTGCAACAATATTGTTTATCTTTCAAGGTTAATTAATATAAAAGTGCCTGCAAAAATTCTTAATTTCAAAATTTACTATAGGCTTTAAATTTTATTTGGTATAACATAAAGAAGTTCCATATGTACTCATTACAAATTACAACTTTCATAAATCTTACATATTGTATAGCTAATGATATTAAGAAATCATTTTCAAATATATTTTAATATCTTTTCATAGGCTATTTATAGTAAATATATGAAAATAAAGTAGTTTTACTTATTATATTAAAACTTGTGTATAATTTAAGAAAGAAAAAATTTACAGTTTCAAAGAAAACATTTATAGATTTCATGGAGTACGTTGTATCTTGTAGGTTTTACATGTTATACTACAAGAAAACTGACTTTTAGAGACAGAAATTCTGCGATAGAATATTTCTATCTCTAAATAATTTAATTAGCGTGGGAATTGTGATGCATTTGCGATTAAATATAAAGGAGATATTGAAATAGCCATAATTTTAATATATATTAATGCATGCTAAATTTGATAATTATATGTGTGTATGTGTTTGAGTGGATTAGTATGTTTGTAATGTTGGGTGGTTATAACGTATGTGATTAGATAATATGCTATGGTAAATATATCTAGGTTGATAGTTTATTCATGTTAGAAATTATCATGTTAGTGTTAATTGTTATTGTAATGAATTGTATATGTTGGATTTAAACTTGTTTTAGGCCTAAATTAGAGACTAAACTTAGCAGATTTTATTTTACCCTTCTTAAGCCCAAATTAAGTCCAACTCGAAGCCCAAATAAGGCCCAAGCCTTTCCCAAATCTGTCTCCTCAAAAGTCAACAATAATAGGATAAACACAAAAGTTTAATTGTATCATTAGACCCTCCAAAACAGAGCAAGGAAAAAAAAGAAAATTCGTAACTCAAGAAGGCCACAAATTTTCAAGACCCAAAACAAGTTTTCTTGGACTCAACACACCAAAAATCCTTCCCCAAGCCTTATAGATACATTGAGGTAAGTTTATTTGATGTTTGAGATGCTTTATTTCCCTCTTAATTCATGAAATATGCATATGTGGTGTAAAATAAGTAGTTAGTATGCTAAATTCTTGTTGGAATGTTGTAGAGTTGTTAGGAAAGCTTTAGAATGCTTGAGTTGTTGTAGATAGGTTGTAGAAGGCCCTCATGTGGTTTGGAATTGAAGTGTTGAAGTATGACAAGTGTCACGACTCTAATATGGGGGCCTAACAGGATTTATCCAAAGCTATCATATCACGTGTGCACCCGTAACATGAGAGCCGTCTTGTATGTCAGAGTATACAAGACTCTATTATTTATAAAAGTTTATCGTACAAATGATAAATTATATTACAGTATTTCAGCTATGGAATCCGATTTTCCAATTTCCACCAAGATCGCAGAGAATCGGTATCCCCCACCAAATAGTGAAATTGGGTTTCCAAACTACAACATACAAAATTAAAAATTCATTTAATTTACATCCTAAGTTTCAATATCCTATATCTCTATCTTCAATAAAGTTCGTTGGAGAAGCTCTCTTCACACGTTCCTAGCCCAGTCCCAGCTAGTAATAATCCTGCATAAAAACTGTAGGGGAGTGAGCGAACCACGGGCTCAGTGAGATAACTTGACCAGACCACACATCAAACAATAGCAACCAAGTATAATTATCAATCATATGTAATGCAAGAATCAATCATATGCACATTACAAGCTTGGATGATCTAGAATCCAAAGCAGGATGAAGATTTACGCCCTCTTCATCGGGGTTGAAGGAACCGATCTATGGCCCACCTACCCAGGAGAAACAGAGAACCATAGGAATAACAACACTCAGTTGCTTCACTCAATTTCCTTTTGGAACAAGAGACTCCATTAAGTGTTAGTCATTTCAAAGCGATACCATGGGCGGCGTCCTTCATTTTCCAGTTAGTTCCCATGGAACCGACGGAACAAAGGTAAGCTTGCGTAGAACTAATAGCCTCTTGCCTAGAAAAACCAAGCATTACCAGAGAACCGAAATACTAACACGTAGTAGGCTACCACATCTCCATATGCAGTTTATGCAAATCGTGCAATGCATGTCCGTTTCATTTATAGTATCGACAGTTGTTAATCAAGGTTAAGGCGATCATACAATTTACAGACAATCATCAACATATTTCATACAATATTTAACATACAATAGGATTAACGCTTATATTATGATAATTTTCCATTCAATCATACACCACGCATCATGCAGTATCCCAATCCCGCATGCATATCAATTGAATATATATATTATTACAAGTGCAACTATACTACAAGCACAAACAATGTGATAAAGTCAAGTAACTCACCTGGGGTCCTCGCTTTTGTATAAGCTATCGATAATCCAGAAATTGATCTATATTCCTATGAAAGGAAAATAATAGGGATTCATTATCGGGCCGTTTCTGTAAGAGAAGTCTTCCTATAATTAAAGGTGCTGATTCTAATCGCCGAATATTAGACTAAACCTGTTACTTTAATTATTGCATCGTTAAATAATTTAATTAAGTCATTTTAGATACCTAATATTCCATATTGGTGTTTGATATAGTTTTTATTAATTGCTATCCATATTTTTATTCAAGGGCTTTGTCTTTTCTTAAGTTCTACTGCTTTTAATAGAAGATTTTTATTTATTAATTCTTTGCCCGTCAACCTTATCTGTCTCTCAAATTGGTATTTTTATTTATTTAAGGGTATATTTTAGTGTATATACCTTTCAAGAATTATAACAATTATATTTAGATATATCAAATTTCTATTATACTTCAGTTTCATTTTCATTGCAAACAAACTAAGTTTAATATTACAATATTATTAATAATATTAGTTTTGAAACGTTAATATCAATATTAGTAATAAATACATGTATAATAATAATAATCTTCTTCATACTATTAGTAAATAATAATATTAGTGACAAAATAATAATAGAATTATTGTTAATATAAATATAATGACTTTAATGTAAAAATAACGGTATTGATAATTCTAATGAAAATATCAATAATACAAAATACTATAGGCAGTAGTAATAATAATGACAATAATCATAATTATATTAATAGAAATAACAATAGCATTTACGTTGGTTGAAAACTGAATGAACTTCTAGTTGTGATTTCTTATTTGTTTTAAATCCGATTTCGTTGTATAAATAGTTGATTTGATAATACTCTTCAAGTACTTCTTAGAAGTAGAATTATTTTCGAGAAAAGAGACTTGTACAATTTTTAGATTTATGAAACACATGCATAGGTTTCAAATGAATTCTAACAACTGTAGTCAAAACTTGTTTTGATCATATCTAACTCATTTCTAATCCGTTTTTTTTTTATGAATAAATAATTGTTTTCATAGTATTTTCCGAGTACAATCCATTGATAAGGTCGTTTTTGGTTTATAACAAATATATCAATACAGTTTATTTGACCTTTCGAACATTTTTCTTTATTTGATTTCTTTTGGTTCTTAGTTTCCTAAAGTTTAGAATCCTACTTTCAAGTTGATGCTTCTATAATCCTAAATAATTATGTATCATCCTTTGTTCAACCATATAACTTAAAACCATCATCTAATCCTCTTATTTATTTCTTTAGTTCACTCATAATTTGTAAAATTATTAATATGTATAATTTCTATGAATTGTTCATTATATTTTTCTTGTAATGTAAAAGCTCCTAATCATGCTTTTGAAGCATGTTTTATCAAGTTTTATGTTCATATGAAGTCCTAAGGGCATTAGATATGAATTAAAACTAGTTTAGATGAAATTTGAGCATGGATTTGGCTTATTTCTTCCTAGATCCGAATTTACTATTACTATATTTATACTATTTCTAAGTTGTTGTCTTTCTTTGCTAACAATATTTAAACATTCCTAACATATCATTCATCCATCCACTTGAATTCTTTCATGGATTAGCAACTTCTTTCAATTACATAACCTTTCTTCAATACTAAACAATTCATTCTAAAGTCTATACATAACTATAACAAAAGATAGGTTGATAGTTTAGAACTTACCTTGGCTTGGAATGGAAAAAGGATTTTTATCTCCCATTCTAGGCAAGAATCAACCCTAGATCAAAGATTAAATGATGAGTTCCTAACTACTTTAGAAGTTAACAACCTTAGCTATAAAGAAAGTTTACTAATTCTAGTAAATATTCTTACCTTATTAGGCTAAGTTCCCATTTGAATCTTATGATGACTAAGACTTTTAACTTGGTTTTTAGAAGTTATTGGAGAGGGCAATTGATGTTCTTGATGTACTTAATGTGTAGATAGGATATGAGAAGTAAGCTAAGGGTTTATGGTTGATCTTATAAGAGTTTCTAAGCTTTCTAAGTTGAAGGTTGCAATGGAAAAGGGAAAAGGAAAAGTTGGACGCACTTCTTTTTGCAGCTATGTTTTTGGGAGGATTTTTTGAGGGTTATGAGCTCAAATTGTGTCTAACTTAAGCTTATATACATATATTAGGTCTAGGCTAAGTTTTAGAGGCTAAGGAAATGGTTTTGGGTTTGAAAAATGCATATTTCTATTGCTGTTTCTCGGATGGAATTTCATGCGAATTTGGGGATGATTTTTGGACGAATTTGCATGAAATTTGTGGCTGATTTCAAGGAGCTTTTAATTGTGTTTGTTTGCTAGTTAATTAAAGTTGTTTATGTGTGTATTTTGAAGGCTGAAGTTGCAAGAAAATCGGATCAAAATAGGGCTTAAATTCGTACGGAACAGGTGCCAATTTTCCAATTTTTCTGCTGCTGTTTTTGGTTGATGTTTTCCAGCTGGTTGGTATGGTGTTATGGTCAGACTTCCCTTGTTGTTTCCTAGCTAATAAATGGTGTTTGAAGTGTCCATATAGAAGCCTACTATTGGTGGTTGTTTAGTCAAAAATCTCAACTCAAGCTAAGCCTATATGTTTATCAAAAATCGAGCTAGAAGGTGTAGATGTTGCTGTTCTGTTTTGGGATTTTCCTCTGTTTCCAGTTGCTGTTTGGTGAATTTTTCAAAGCTAATTGGTGTTGATTTGGTTGTTTATTTGAGTTAAAATTCTTGTATTTAATGTTGATCTGATGTGGATTGTTCTAATTGGATTTTATGTCATCTTCAAGTTGAATTTTGAAGTTCAAATTCGGATCAAAGTGGGAAATGAAGGTTGAATTTCCTCCTCTGTTGTTTCCTCTATCCATGGGTGCTCTGTTTTCAATCAAGTGTTGCCGTGTGTGTGCGAGCGTGGGATAATGTTGCTCGATCTTCTGCCGCGTCCACTTCCAGCAGGCGTTCACACTTGTTCGTGTGTGTGTGAATAAAACTCGGCTCGGTCAATTTCCGTTGGCAGCACGTGGAGAGGATGCTGCTTCTGTCCGTGAAGTGCCTGCCCGTGAAGTGTGGTGTGTGGAGTGCTGCTCGTTGATGCTGTGGAGCTGCTGCTGCTTCCTTGCCGCGTGAATTGGCTGCAGCACGTGGGGCAACCTGTATCGGCCATCTGCTGCTGTGTGTGGACACTGTGTGCGTGGAAAGAAAGATTTCGGCTGTTCCTTCCTGCCTGTCGCTGTGCGCTGGAATCCTGTTGCCCGTTCCAGGTTGTGCTGCTGCTTGCGTGAAGATTCCAGTTGTGCGCGTGGGAGAATTCCAGCTGCTCGGGAATGTTGGCCTGTTGCGTGCGCGTGGAGCCTCAACTGGTCGGTCATCCTGCAGCACGTGAAGACTGCTTGCGTGCGATGGAGGAGGCGCTGATCCTATCCGTGAGTTTTTATCTTTTGCGGAAATTATGAAGACTTCATCCAAAAAAAAAAAAATGCGAGATTTGCTTGCAGCGGTGCATATATATATATATATATATATTTAGATTGATTTGCTTTTTAATTATTTAATAGTTATTAAAAAAATATTTTTGCTAATATTAAATTATAGACGTATATCCATAATCGTTATATTTAAGTTTAACCGAGATAAAATTATGTAAGTTACTACAAAAATTCTAGATTATTTATATTTTTAAATTTTTAGTTTAAAGCTTACACGATTAATTATTTTTAGTACTTTTAACTTTCGTGATTTTATTTTTCAAGTTTGATGAATTAAGTTAGGAACCAAGTCCTAATAAATTAAAGAATTTCCTAACAAGTATAACAGCGGGTTTGAAATTTAGAGCTATCTTTAATTATATCTTGAATTATCACTTCAAGATACGAAATCTCGTTTTTGGTATCTATTAAGGTCAAGAAAATTTGTATTTGGGTCTTTCAAGCTACAAATGAGTTTATTACAATTCATAGATCTATTCTAAGATTTTTGTTGAATCATATATTTTGGTATTAGTTTCACATTTTCTAATTTGTTCATTTGCTAGTTATGAAAATTACTAAATGTTACATTGGCAACTCAGGATTTTAATTTATAAAATCTCTAAATCTTTTAATTAGAATATTAGTGTAATTTAAATATTCATTTAAGATCTAGATTCTTAGATATTGATCTATTTGTGATCTTATCATATCTTTTGTAATTCTAGTGATTTGTCTTCCGTTTATATTTTTATATCTTGCAAGTTCTGAAAATTAATCGTCTTTTATTATGATTTAAAATTACGGTTAACTATGATTTGTTTATTAGACTATTAATCATTTTATCAAACGTTATGTTTTACTGTATAGGAATGATTTCTGCTAATTTGTTAATAACAGCATATTCTATCTAGGCTAATTAATATTTTCATCATATTAAAATGGTTTGAACACTATTGTTTCATTATTTAACAAGCATATGATTTATTTATTTTGTATTGAGCTTAAGGAAGAAGAATTCAGTAATTTATATTATCGATTGATTTATCGTCGTTTCATATTATTTGATATCATAGAAGTTGCAGTTTTGTATTTCGAAATATTTTATTAGTAACGGTTTTAATCTTTTTAATTATAATCAAATTCATTTATACTTATTTTTAAATCGTGAAAAATTTGGAGTGATTTTTACTACTTGTTCCAATTATTCAATATAATTATATATTACATTTTTAGTATTTGTCACACTCAGGTTACGAAAAATTTGGGGGATTACATCCTCCCCCCCTTAAGAAAAGTTTCGTCCTCGAAACTTGTAGGGGTTTATCTAAATTCCAAGAGAATTTCGTACTTGGAACTTATTCTACTGTATACATTTATCTCTTATCTATAATTTTATAACAGTCAAACTAATAAAAGAGTTCCCTATCCTTTTGAAATGACCGTAATAGAATCAATAAAGTTTCTTTCTTATATTTCTCGTAAATGCCTTATTGGCTACGATATTAGTAGGATAGTACTTCTAAAGGGTTAAGAACAAAAACTTCATAATTACTCATGATATCGTTGACTATGAGTATATCCATCACTTGAATTACTAAGATTTCTCCCTTTAATTAATCCATTGTCTCCAAAAGTATGATTCATAACCACTAATTTTAATGTTAACTTGTTCTATAGAATCATTACAGTAAGGAAAAATATGATCATCTATTCCATTTTATTCTTCTGCAGTTGTCCTAGGTTTCTTCGCTAGTGTGATTACTTTAATACCTCTAGTAAGATCTTTTGTCTTGTTAAATCATCAATCAATAATTCGTACTACTCTCATCACCACATATGTTGTAATAATTCTCCAAATATATTCATATCCAAATATCAACTTAAAATACATATGGTAGTAAATTTGATATCTCCATGTTCATTTCATCTCATATCTTCTTCATGCTGTTATCTAAATTCATATCGGTCCAAATACCACGTACACTCGTGTGGTTTTGGTAGTTCTATTATTATTGTTGTTTTTATCCTTCTGTACTACTTATTCCTTCTATTGGATTTTCATTCATAATCATTAATACTTGAGATTTAACTCATCAAATCCGTCATATATTCTTCATATTATCTCCACATAATTTAGTACTAATTTCCATAGATAAAAATTTATATCAACCATTCCATCAATTTCTAATTTATCACTGATTATTGACACTATTTAAACTTCAGTCAATCTATACTGCTTATCCCTATTTTCTGCTATAGTATATAAGGATTTCCTTTTCCTAATATGTATTCCCAAATGAAAGTATTTCTTTCCATCAAAGGTATGATTCCATTCTTACTGGTCATAAAAATTGATCCAACACTATGGATATCATTTTACCAAATTCCAATTTTCTCTTTCCTCCTATGACTTCTCCAAATATACTGAGATTAAGAATTATCTTTTCTTGTTTCAATAATATTATAAACACCGAAGAAAATCCTATCTTCCGTTCAATCTCCTTAATGTGTGAATCAACTTTCTAGTATTTTACAAAGGGGTTCTTGCAACCTATAGTATATTTAGAAGAACAACTGATATTCCTACTGAAATGTTGTGTTCAATTACCTATAGCTATTGAGTTCTTCGTCAATTCCAGTTCATATGAGGAGGGGAAGAGATATATTTCGTGATCTAGCTAACGTAGATTTAACGAGCCTAGAAGCTTGTGGTTTGGCTTCTAGTTTAGGGTTGTAATGTCTTTCGACATTAGAATGAGATGTAAGATTTTGTCATTTACATCTTTGTGGACAACATATGCCCATATGATACTTATAATATATAAATATATATATAGTCTAAATGTCTACGACTTTTAATTTATCAACTTAGTTTTTTTTTTTTTCTACCCAGGTTCTACCCAATCTCACATTTGGTAGGTTGCTCCTATCTCTGACAAACCTAGAGCTCTGATACCACTTCTGTCACGACTCTAATATGGGGGCCTAACAGGATTTATCCAAAGCTATCATATCACGTGTGCACCCGTAACATGAGAGCCGTCTTGTATGTCAGAGTATACAAGACTCTATTATTTATAAAAGTTTATCGTACAAATGATAAATTATATTACAGTATTTCAGCTATGGAATCCGATTTCCAATTTCCACCAAGATCGCAGAGAATCGTATCCCCCACCAAATAGTGAAATTGGGTTTCCAAAACTACAACATACAAAATTAAAAATTCATTTAATTTACATCCTAAGTTTCAATATCCTATATCTCTATCTTCAATAAAGTTCGTTGGAGAAGCTCTCTTCACACGTTCCTAGCCAGTCCCAGCTAGTAATAATCCTGCATAAAAACTGTAGGGAGTGAGCGAACCACGGGCTCAGTGAGATAACTTGACCAGACCACACATCAAACAATAGCAACCAAGTATAATTATCAATCATATGTAATGCAAGAATCAATCATATGCACATTACAAGCTTGGATGATCTAGAATCCAAAGCAGGATGAAGATTTACGCCCTCTTCATCGGGGTTGAAGGAACCGATCTATGGCCCACCTACCCAGGAGAAACAGAGAACCATAGGAATAACAACACTCAGTTGCTTCACTCAATTTCCTTTTGGAACAAAGAGACTCCATTAAGTGTTAGTCATTTCAAAGCGATACCATGGGCGCGTCCTTCATTTTCCAGTTAGTTCCCATGAACCGACGGAACAAAGGTAACTTGCGTAGAACTAATACCTCTGCCTAGAAAAACCAAGCATTACCAGAGAACCGAAATACTCACTAGTAGGCTACCACATCTCCATATGCAGTTTATGCAAATCATGCAATGCATGTCCGTTTTTTCATTAAGTATCGCATTTTAATCAAGGTTAAGGCGATCATACAATTTACAGACAATCATCAACATATTTCATACAATATTTAACATACAATAGGATTAACGCTTATATTATGATAATTTTCCATTCAATCATACACCACGCATCATGCAGTATCCCAATCCCGCATGCATAACAATTGAATATATATATATTATACAAGTGCAACTATACTACAAGCACAACAATGTGATAAAGTCTAGTAACTCACCTGGGTCCTCGCTTTTGTATAAGCTATCGATAATCCAAAATTGATCTATATCTATGAAAGGAAATAATAGGAATTCATTATCGCGTTTCTGTAAGAGAAGTCTTCCATAATTAAGGTGCGATTCTAATCGCCGAATATTAGACTAAACCTGTTACTTTAATTATTGCATCGTTAAATAATTTAATTAAGTCATTTTAGATACCTAATATTCCATATTGTGTTTGATATAGTTTTTATTAATTGCTATCCATATTTTTAATCAAGGGCTTTGGCTTTTCTAAGTTCTACTGCTTTTAATAGAAGATTTTTATTTATTAATTCTTTGCCCGTCAACCTTATCTGTCTCTCAAATTGGTATTTTTATTATTAAGGGTATATTTTAGTGTATATACTTTCAAGAATTATAACAATTATATTTAGATATATCAAATTTCTATAACTTCATTTCATTTTCATTGCAAACAAACTAATTTAATATTACAATATTATAATATTTAGTTTTGAAACGTTAATATCAATATTAGTAATAAATACATGTATAATAATAATAATCTTCTTCATACTATTAGTAAATAATAATATATGACAAAATAATAATAGAATTATTGTTAATATAAATATAATGACTTTAATGTAAAAATAACGGTATTGATAATTCTAATGAAAATATCAATAATACAAAATACTATAGGCAGTAGTAATAATAATGACAATAATCATAATTATATTAATAGAAATAACAATAGCATTTACGTTGGTTGAAAACTGAATGAACTTCTAGTTGTGATTTCTTATTTGTTTTAAATCCGATTTCGTTGTATAAATAGTTGATTTGATAATACTCTTCAAGTACTTCTTAGAAGTAGAATTATTTTCGAGAAAAGAGACTTGTACAATTTTTAGATTTATGAAACACATGCATAGGTTTCAAATGAATTCTAACAACTGTAGTCAAAACTTGTTTTGATCATATCTAACTCATTTCTAATCCGTTTTTTTTTTATGAATAAATAATTGTTTTCATAGTATTTTCCGAGTACAATCCATTGATAAGGTCGTTTTTGGTTTATAACAAATATATCAATACAGTTTATTTGACCTTTCGAACATTTTTCTTTATTTGATTTCTTTGGTTCTTAGTTTCCTAAAGTTTAGAATCCTACTTTCAAGTTGATGCTTCTATAATCCTAAATAATTATGTATCATCCTTTGTTCAACCATATAACTTAAAACCATCATCTAATCCTCTTATTTATTTCTTTAGTTCACTCATAATTTGTAAAATTATTAATATGTATAATTTCTATGAATTGTTCATTATATTTTTCTTGTAATGTAAAAGCTCCTAATCATGCTTTTGAAGCATGTTTTATCAAGTTTTATGTTCATATGAAGTCCTAAGGGCATTAGATATGAATTAAAACTAGTTTAGATGAAATTTGAGCATGGATTTGGCTTATTTCTTCCTAGATCCGAATTTACTATTACTATATTATACTATTTCTAAGTTGTTGTCTTTCTTTGCTAACAATATTTAAACATTCCTAACATATCATTCATCCATCCACTTGAATTCTTTCATGGATTAGCAACTTCTTTCAATTACATAACCTTTCTTCAATACTAAACAATTCATTCTAAAGTCTATACATAACTATAACAAAGATAGGTTGATAGTTTAGAACTTACCTTGGCTTGGAATGGAAAAAGGATTTTTATCTCCCATTCTAGGCAAGAATCAACCCTAGATCAAAGATTAAATGATGAGTTCCTAACTACTTTAGAAGTTAACAACCTTAGCTATAAAGAAAGTTTACTAATTCTAGTAAATATTCTTACCTTATTAGGCTAAGTTCCCATTTGAATCTTATGATGACTAAGACTTTTAACTTGGTTTTTAGAAGTTATTGGAGAGGGCAATTGATGTTCTTGATGTACTTAATGTGTAGATAGGATATGAGAAGTAAGCTAAGGGTTTATGGTTGATCTTATAAGAGTTTCTAAGCTTTCTAAGTTGAAGGTTGCAATGGAAAAGGGAAAAGGAAAAGTTGGACGCACTTCTTTTTGCAGCTATGTTTTTGGGAGGATTTTTTGAGGGTTATGAGCTCAAATTGTGTCTAACTTAAGCTTATATACATATATTAGGTCTAGGCTAAGTTTTAGAGGCTAAGGAAATGGTTTTGGGTTTGAAAAATGCATATTTCTATTGCTGTTTCTCGGATGGAATTTCATGCGAATTTGGGATGATTTTTGGACGAATTTGCATGAAATTTGTGGCTGATTTCAAGGAGCTTTTAATTGTGTTTGTTTGCTAGTTAATTAAAGTTGTTTATGTGTGTATTTTGAAGCTGAAGTTGCAAGAAAATCGGATCAAAATAGGGCTTAAATTCGTACGGAACAGGTGCCAATTTTCCAATTTTTCTGCTGCTGTTTTTGGTTGATGTTTTCCAGCTGGTTGGTATGGTGTTATGGTCAGACTTCCCTTGTTGTTTCCTAGCTAATAAATGGTGTTTGAAGTGTCCATATAGAAGCCTACTATTGGTGGTTGTTTAGTCAAAAATCTCAACTCAAGCTAAGCCTATATGTTTATCAAAAATCGAGCTAGAAGGTGTAGATGTTGCTGTTCTGTTTTGGGATTTTCCTCTGTTTCCAGTTGCTGTTTGGTGAATTTTTCAAAGCTAATTGGTGTTGATTTGGTTGTTTATTTGAGTTAAAATTCTTGTATTTAATGTTGATCTGATGTGGATTGTTCTAATTGGATTTTATGTCATCTTCAAGTTGAATTTTGAAGTTCAAATTCGGATCAAAGTGGAAATGAAGGTTGAATTTCCTCCTCTGTTGTTTCCTCTATCCATGGGTGCTCTGTTTTCAATCAAGTGTTGCCGTGTGTGTGCGAGCGTGGGATAATGTTGCTCGATCTTCTGCCGCGTCCACTTCCAGCAGGCGTTCACACTTGTTCGTGTGTGTGTGAATAAAACTCGGCTCGGTCAATTTCCGTTGGCAGCACGTGGAGAGGATGCTGCTTCTGTCCGTGAAGTGCCTGCCCGTGAAGTGTGGTGTGTGGAGTGCTGCTCGTTGATGCTGTGGAGCTGCTGCTGCTTCCTTGCCGCCGCGTGAATTGGCTGCAGCACGTGGGGCAACCTGTATCGGCCATCTGCTGCTGTGTGTGGACACTGTGTGCGTGGAAAGAAAGATTTCGGCTGTTCCTTCCTGCCTGTCGCTGTGCGCTGGAATCCTGTTGCCCGTTCCAGGTTGTGCTGCTGCTTGCGTGAAGATTCCAGTTGTGCGCGTGGGAGAATTCCAGCTGCTCGGGAATGTTGGCCTGTTGCGTGCGCGTGGAGCCTCAACTGGTCGGTCATCCTGCAGCACGTGAAGACTGCTTGCGTGCGATGGAGGAGGCGCTGATCCTATCCGTGAGTTTTTATCTTTTGCGGAAATTATGAAGACTTCATCCAAAAAAAAAAAAATGCGAGATTTGCTTGCAGCGGTGCATATATATATATATATATATATTTAGATTGATTTGCTTTTTAATTATTTAATAGTTATTAAAAAAATATTTTTGCTAATATTAAATTATAGACGTATATCCATAATCGTTATATTTAAGTTTAACCGAGATAAAATTATGTAAGTTACTACAAAAATTCTAGATTATTTATATTTTTAAATTTTTAGTTTAAAGCTTACACGATTAATTATTTTTAGTACTTTTAACTTTCGTGATTTTATTTTTCAAGTTTGATGAATTAAGTTAGGAACCAAGTCCTAATAAATTAAAGAATTTCCTAACAAGTATAACAGCGGGTTTGAAATTTAGAGCTATCTTTAATTATATCTTGAATTATCACTTCAAGATACGAAATCTCGTTTTTGGTATCTATTAAGGTCAAGAAAATTTGTATTTGGGTCTTTCAAGCTACAAATGAGTTTATTACAATTCATAGATCTATTCTAAGATTTTTGTTGAATCATATATTTTGGTATTAGTTTCACATTTTCTAATTTGTTCATTTGCTAGTTATGAAAATTACTAAATGTTACATTGGCAACTCAGGATTTTAATTTATAAAATCTCTAAATCTTTTAATTAGAATATTAGTGTAATTTAAATATTCATTTAAGATCTAGATTCTTAGATATTGATCTATTTGTGATCTTATCATATCTTTTGTAATTCTAGTGATTTGTCTTCCGTTTATATTTTTATATCTTGCAAGTTCTGAAAATTAATCGTCTTTTATTATGATTTAAAATTACGGTTAACTATGATTTGTTTATTAGACTATTAATCATTTTATCAAACGTTATGTTTTACTGTATAGGAATGATTTCTGCTAATTTGTTAATAACAGCATATTCTATCTAGGCTAATTAATATTTTCATCATATTAAAATGGTTTGAACACTATTGTTTCATTATTTAACAAGCATATGATTTATTTATTTTGTATTGAGCTTAAGGAAGAAGAATTCAGTAATTTATATTATCGATTGATTTATCGTCGTTTCATATTATTTGATATCATAGAAGTTGCAGTTTTGTATTTCGAAATATTTTATTAGTAACGGTTTTAATCTTTTTAATTATAATCAAATTCATTTATACTTATTTTTAAATCGTGAAAAATTTGGAGTGATTTTTACTACTTGTTCCAATTATTCAATATAATTATATATTACATTTTTAGTATTTGTCACACTCAGGTTACGAAAAATTTGGGGGATTACAACAAGTATTAGGATTGTTTGAAGTGTACTAGGGTTGGTGAAGGTTGATGAAGAAGTGTTTGATTTATGTAGAGTAGTGTTTGAACTTGTTTGAAGTTGAGGAGTGGAGATCACTCTTGTTTTATGTTGTTAAATGTATAAGAAGTGTTGTATGAAGTTTGTATAAGGTTTAGGACATGTTAGGAGTTGAGAAAAGTAAGTTAAAAGTGTTAAAGTTTGAAAAAAATTTCGTAAACTGTCAAACGCTGGTGCAAACGGCCCCATTTGGAGCAAACGGCCTCGCAAACGGCCCCGTTTGCAAGGGTGTTGCGCTCGCGGATCAAAATTTCATTTTTCCCTGAGAGCAAACGGCCTCCCAAACGGCCCCGTTTGCAAGGGTGTTGCGCTCGCGGATCAAAATTTCATTTTCCCTGAGTGCAAATGGTCTCCCAAACGGCCCCGTTTGCTAGGGCGTTTCGCTCTCGGATAGTTTTCCCTGTTGCGACGCTGTTTTGTAAATTAGTCATAACTTTTTCATCCGACCTCCGATTGAGGTGATTCAAATTGCGTTGGAAAGCTTAAAAAGAGATACAACTTTCATGTTTTAAGTTTTCACAAATTTTAAAATTAAAAATGCTTAAATTTTAGTTCTTTTCAACTGATACACTTTCTAAACAAAGTTTAAAACTTATTGTTAGTTGTTAAAGGTTCTCCCAAGCTTGATAAATGATCATTTAAGTATTTGTTGAGTATTGTATGATAATATATGATATCTAAATGCTATGTGATGATGTTGTAATGATTTATTTGAATTTCTTTGGATGATTATACTTGAGAATTGATGAATATATATACTAGAACTAAGTGTGAGTTTATAATTACTTCTTTTTACAGTGAGTGATCCCCTTTCGGTTATTCCCATTGATTCTCGAGCTAGTACAGGTACACAATACTTTGATTGATTGTTGCTTAGGATAGGCATATATCAATTTGACCTTAATCAAAGATTAATGAAAAGATATTGAAATTGGTTGTGCTTTACGTCGTTGAATCCGGATCCGGGGAGCGACAACCTTGTCATGATGCAATGGCACGGTAGTTTAGGCACTTAGCCCAATCCTTTGTCATGATGCAATGACTCAAATCCATGATGCAATGGTTCACCATGATGCAATGGTGATTTCTTTTATTGGCTAAGTGGGTAGCTAATAGGGTTAACTGTATCGGTATATTCTCTACTTAGGCTCGGGAGGAAATAATATGTTTTAGTTCACGGTTATGGGACCGTTGAACTAATTGATATTATAGACCGGGATAAGTGGATTGTATAAAGGAGTGTGAACCCTAGATGAAGCTATTGTTCTTTATCGGTTAGATATAGGAGATATAGGTATCCGGTCTATCTATATCAACCCCCTGAGCAGCTGCTGTTACTCAGGACCCCTAGAATTCCCAAGCTTGAGTCGGAGTTTGAATACTCCAGTGTTGTTTTATTCACTTAACTAAAAAATAATGAAGTTGTGGTGATTTATTGCATTGTTTTTAGTTAAGTGAGCATTGCATATGTATTTGTTTGCATTATTGTGTACTGGGCCTTTGGCTCATGCTGCTATCTTGCAGGCGATTTTGATGACGAGCTCTATGACGATATGGGCTATGGGAATGATTGGGAAGACTCTATGGATGACTAGGAGAGAGGCCTAGATATGCTTAGGATTCCTTTTGATGAAGATTTCTTTTTGAAGTGTTTAGGCTTATTTGTTAAGCCTTGGAATGTAATTTGTGTTGAATTATATTTGTAATATAGTTAGGTTTTAAGTGAGATCTCTATGTTTATGTGATGTTTTGGAAGTTGTAATGTATAAATATATTATGTATGACTTGTATATAGTTAATGACCCACTACCTATGTAGTGGTAATGTTTCTAATTCTAAGCTTATGAATGTTATATTTGTTTTAAACAGGTAGCCATTACAAACATCTCTTTTTAAGACGACCTTACGTATAATACTTGAATATTGATCCTAATATTTGAGTATTATGCGTGGTCGGAAGATTTGGCACACTTAATAATTGGGTTAAGTGGGCCGGGTCTTTACAGTTGGTATCAGAGCCTTAGTTTGTATGACTGCTTGTTTAAATTAGATTCCTAAACATGATTTGACTTTAAGTGTAGTGTGATTTGTTTGGGATAAACTTAAGTTGATTTGAGTAATGCGGTTTGTTCGATTATTGCTTTGATTGTTTGTGTGATTGTTAATTGAGTGACATTTCATTAGGATTGCATATTTAACAAGTGCCATGCATATATTATATGTTGTTTATAGATGGATAGGACTCGGAGACAAACTAGACAACAGTCGGAACGGGAGGACATGCCACCTCCTCCATCATCATCAACTGCTCAAGCTTCTATTTCATCATCTGTTCCAGCTTCTACTACTACTCCATCTCCTGCTTCTGCTTCTACAGCTCAAGCTCCACAACCACCTCCAATGCCCCAAATGCCTTCATTTCCTCCTATGCCACCAATGCCAGAGATGACACAAATGCCAATGGGAGATCCGAATGCTATGTGTGCGATATTCAGAGATATGTTTGCTATGATGCAACAGTATCAACAAATGATGTACCAACACCAGCAGCAGTTTATACAACAACATACTCCTCAAGCGATGGGTCATGGAGCAAATGTGCAAGGCAATGAGAGGAATGACCAAGTTAAGTTACATGATTTTGTCAAGATTGTACCAGAGTTTGATGGAACAGTTTCAGATCCTACTACTGCTGAGCATTGGGTTGAAGAACTAGAGAAAGCCTTTGCAGCTAGTGAAGTTCCAGAGATTAGAAAGGTTGACTTAGCGGTTTATATGCTCAAGAAGGATGCAAATAATTGGTGGAGATTGACAAGTCAAGACATGGTGAGACCGATTTCATGGGTTAGATTCAAAGAAGCTTTCTTTCTACAATATTTTCCCAACACGGTCCGAGAACAGATGATTTCAGACTGGCTGAGTCTTAGGCAAGGCAATAGAACAGTTGAAGAGTATTATGCAGAGTTTTGTAGATTGCTCAGATTTGCTGGAGGCATATATAATGATGAAAGGATGAAAGTTCAGAAGTTTCAAGATGGATTGAACAAGGAAATCAAGGGAGAAGTTAAGATGTTTCAACTTCCGACTTTATCAGATGCTGTGAACAAAGCGAAGTTGGCGGAACAGATTCAGAATGAAAATAAGACCCAAAGTGATAGAAGAGCTACATTCCTAGGAAAGAGACCCGCACCCTTCACTTCCTACAAGAAGTATGATACTTATGGCAAAGGGAAGAAACCATTTCCGGGAAAGAAATTGAATTTGGGATCTTTTACTAAGACTTCTACTCCCTTTAACACATTTGAGAAGAGATGTCCTAGATGTTTTGGGCCTCATGATCAAATTCAATGTAAGTGGACTCCGGGAGCATGTTTTGCTTGTGGGAAAGTAGGACACAAAGCTTCAGAGTGTAAGGATCCGATGCTACAACCTATTTTCTGTGCCTATTGCAAACAAAGAGGGCATCATGTAGCTAATTGTACAACCAAACCAAAGAATGATGGTCCTAACCCCGGGAAAGGAATGACAGCAGCTAGGATCTTTGCTTTACAACAATGTGAGAAAGCTCCATCGTAGATACTCTAGCAGGTACTATAATGATTGCAAATCATCCAGCATATGCATTAGTAGACACTGGTGCAACTCATGCATGTTTAGCTGAAAAGTTTGTGAATGAGTGTGGTTTGAAATTTGAAGTGTTGACTGATAGAGTAATGAGTATTAATACTGCTTTGGGTGTGAAGTCTAGACAGCCTTGTATTTGTAGAGAAATTAATGTAAGAATTGCTAATAGTGATATGCCAATTGATATGATGGTTTTGCCTATGGTTGATTTTGATGCGGTTTTGGGTATGAATTGGTTAAATATGTATAAAGTAGTTATAGATTGCAATAAGGCGGAGATGAGCTTTGATCTGGAGAGTGGGAAGGTTACTCATGTCTTGGAGAGGAAGAGACCTAAGAGTATGTATACAATGGAGTTATGGGAGAAGACTTCAGAAACAGTTGTAAATGGTGAAGAGCTTGATATTGGTGTAGTACCTGTGGTGAGAGACTTTGTAGATGTTTTCCCTGAAGAATTACCTGGGTTACCACCAGATAGGGAAATTGAATTTGGTATTGAAGTGATTCCGGGAACCACTCCTATATCAAAGGCTCCTTATAGAATGGCTCCTGCGGAATTGAAAGAATTGAAGATTCAGTTGGAGGAATTGCAAAAGATTGGTTTCATACGACCTAGTATTTCCCCATGGGGTGCTCCTGTTCTTTTGTGAAGAAGAAAGATGGAAGTCTACGGATGTGCATCGATTATAGGGAGTTGAATCAAATTACAATTAAGAATAAGTATCCTTTGCCCCGTATTGATGACTTGTTTGATCAATTAAAAGGAGCGACAGTCTTCTCAAAGATCGATTTGAGGTCAGGTTACTATCAACTTCGAATTAAACCGGAAGATGTACCAAAAACGGCCTTTCGCACTCGATACGGACATTTCGAATTCTTAGTTATGCCGTTTGGTTTGACGAATGCCCCTGCTGCCTTTATGGATCTTATGAATAGGGTATTCAAGGACTACTTGGATTGGTTTGTGATTGTATTTATAGATGATATCCTAGTGTATTCGAGAAGTGAAGAGGAACATGAAAAGCATTTTAGTTCTTCAAAGGTTGAAGGAAAGGAAGTTATATGCCAAGTTTAGCAAATGTGAGTTTTGGTTGAAAGAAGTTGCATTTTTAGGACATATTATCACAAAGGATGGGATATCTGTTGATCCTGAAAAGATTAAGGCAGTATTGGAATGGTCAAGACCTACCAATGTTACTGAAGTGAGAAGTTTCTTGGGTTTAGCAGGTTATTATCGAAGATTCGTTCAAGGATTTCAAAGATTGCCATTCCATTGACAAAGCTAACCCGGAAGCATATGAGATTTGAGTGGGATGACAAATGTGAGAGAAGCTTTCAAGACTTGAAGGAAAGATTAATATCTGCACCTATCTTAGCTTTACCCGTTAATGGAAAGGAATTCATAGTCTATAGTGATGCTTCAATACAAGGTCTTGGATGTGTTCTGATGCAAGACAACCGAGTGATCGCCTATGCGTCTAGACAATTGAAGCCACATGAGAAGAATTATCCTGTGCATGACTTGGAACTTGCAGCAGTGGTTTTAGCTTTGAAATTGTGGAGACATTATTTGTTTGGAGAAAAGTGTAAGATATTCACAGATCACAAAAGTTTGAAGTATATCTTTACTCAGAAAGAATTGAATATGCGTCAAAGAAGATGGCTTGAGTTAATCAAGGATTATGATGTAGAGATTCTATATCATCCGGGAAAAGCCAATGTGGTAGCCGATGCTTTGAGTAGGAAGAAACAAATGAGTATGGCGACCATGATTACAAGTCAAAGAGAAATACAAGAAGATTTGCGAAGATTAGATATTGAAGTAACTTTGGACAAAGTAGAAGTGATGATTGCAAATTTGACACTTCGACCATCTCTTATGATTTGATTAAGCAAAGACAACAAGAAGATCTAGAAAGTGTGAAGATAAAAAGTGCGATACAAGAGGGAAGAAGAAAAGAGTTGAGACTTGATGAAAATGATGTTATCAGATTTGGGAATAGAATATTTGTACCAGAGACGGGGAATTGAGGAGAGAAATCTTGAAGGAAGCTCATGCAACGGCATATTCAATACATCCAGGGAGTACGAAGATGTATAAGGATCTGAAGAAGAATTATTGGTGGAACAATATGAAGAAAGACATTGCAGAATATGTATCCAAGTGTGTAACATGCCAGCAAGTAAAAATCGAACATCAAAGACCTGGTGGTGAGTTGCAACCATTATCAATTCCGGAATGGAAGTGGGATGATATAACCATGGATTTTGTGAGTGCATTCCCTAAGACCCCTGCCAAGAATGAAGTTATATGGGTTATTGTGGATAGATTGACCAAATCATCACATTTTATACCATTGAGAGTCGGGTGTTCATTGGAGAAAATGGCATGGATTTATATCCGAGAGATAGTGAGACTCCATGGTATTCCGATATCGATTACATCAGACAGGGATACTCGCTTTGTGAGTCGCTTTTGGAAGAGTTTACATGAAGCACTTGGTACGAAACTTCAGTTTAGTACGGCTTTTCATCCTCAAACTGACGGGCAATCCGAGAGGACAATACAGATATTAGAAGATATGCTTAGAGCTTGTGCCTTGGATTTTGGAAGAAATTGGGATGATTATTTGTCTCTAGTCGAATTTGCTTACAATAACAGTTATCAGTCGGCAATACAAATGGCTCCATATGAAGCACTATATGGAAGAAAATGTCGATCACCTCTCCACTGGGATGAAATAGGTGAGAAAGCTCTAATTGGTCCAGAATTGATTCAACAGGCAATAGACAAGATTCAACTCATTAAGCGAAGATTAAAAGTTGCACAAGACCGATACAAAAGTTATGCTGATAAGAGAAGAAGACCGTTGGAATTTGAAGTTGGAGATCATGTTTTTCTTAGAGTCTCTCCAACCAAAGGAATAATCAGATTCGGTGTTAGAGGAAAATTGAATCCGAGATACATAGGTCCTTTTGAAATCTTGGAAAGAATTGGACCATTAGCATACCGGTTAGCATTGCCACCAAATTTATCGGATGTACACAATGTATTCCATGTTTCACAGTTGAGGAAGTGCATATCAGATCCAGATACTGTTATTGATACAAATCAGCCAGAGATTCGACCTGATCTGACCATAGAGGAAAAGCCTATTAAGATTTTGGGGAAATGGATAAAGTGTTAAGGAACAAGATAATCCCTATGGTAAAGGTTCAATGGAGTAACCAATCCGAGCATGAAGCGGTTTGGGAAGTTGAGAATATGATGAGACAGAAGTATCCCGAGTTATTTGAATCATGATTGAGGTAAGTTTCGAGGACGAAACTTCTTGAAGGAGGGAAGAGTGAAATAGCCATAATTTTAATATATAAATGCATGCTAAATTTGATAATTATATGTGTGTATGTGTTTGAGTGGATTAGTGTGTTTGTAATGTTGGGTGGTTATAACATATGTGATTAGATAATATGCTATGGTAAATATATCTAGGTTGATAGTTTATTCATGTTAGAAATTATCATGTTAGTGTTAATTGTTATTGTAATGAATTGTATGTTGGATTTAAACTTGTTTTAGGCCTAAATTAGAGACTAAACTTAGCAGATTTATTTTACCCTTCTTAAGCCCAAATTAAGTCCAACTCCAAGCCCAAATAAGGCCCAAGCCTTTCCCAAATCTGCCTCCTCAAAAGTCAACAATAATAGGATAAACACAAAAGTCTAATTGTATCATTAGACTCTCCAAAACAGAGCAAGGAAAAAGAAAATTCGTAACTCAAGAAGGCCACAAATTTTCAAGACCCAAAACAAGTTTTCTTGGACTCAACACACCAAAAATCCTTCCCCAAGCCTTATAGATACATTGAGGTAAGTTTATTTGATGTTTGAGATGCTTTATTTCCCTCTTAATTCATGAAATATGCATATGTGGTGTAAAATAAGTAGTTAGTATGCTAAATTCTTGTTGGAATGTTGTAGAGTTGTTAGGAAAGCTTTAGAATGCTTGAGTTGTTGTAGATAGGTTGTAGAAGGCCCTCATGTGGTTTGGAATTGAAGTGTTGAAGTATGACAAGTATTAGGATTGTTTGAAGTGTACTAGGGTTGGTGAAGGTTGATGAAGAAGTGTTTGATTTATGTAGAGTAGTGTTTGAACTTGTTTGAAGTTGAGGAGTGGAATCACTCTTGTTTTATGTTGTTAAATGTATAAGAAGTGTTGTATGAAGTTTGTATAAGGTTTAGGACATGTTAGGAGTTGAGAAAAGTAAGTTAAAAGTGTTAAAGTTTGAAAAAAATTTCGTAAACTGTCAAACGCTGGTGCAAACGGCCCCATTTGGAGCAAACGGCCTCGCAAACGGCCCCGTTTGCAAGGGTGTTGCGCTCGCGGATCAAAATTTCATTTTCCCTGAGAGCAAACGGCCTCCCAAACGGCCCCGTTTGCAAGGGTGTTGCGCTCGCGGATCAAAATTTCATTTTCCCTGAGTGCAAATGGTCTCCCAAACGGCCCCGTTTGCTAGGGCGTTTCGCTCTCGGATAGTTTTCCCTGTTGCGACGCTGTTTTGTAAATTAGTCATAACTTTTTCATCCGACCTCCGATTGAGGTGATTCAAATTGCGTTGGAAAGCTTAAAAAGAGATACAACTTTCATGTTTTAAGTTTTCACAAATTTTAAAATTAAAAATGCTTAAATTTTAGTTCTTTTCAACTGATACACTTTCTAAACAAAGTTTAAAACTTATTGTTAGTTGTTAAAGGTTCTCCCAAGCTTGATAAATGATCATTTAAGTATTTGTTGAGTATTGTATGATAATATATGATATCTAAATGCTATGTGATGATGTTGTAATGATTTATTTGAATTTCTTTGGATGATTATACTTGAGAATTGATGAATATATATACTAGAACTAAGTGTGAGTTTATAATTACTTCTTTTTACAGTGAGTGATCCCCTTTCGGTTATTCCCATTGATTCTCGAGCTAGTACAGGTACACAATACTTTGATTGATTGTTGCTTAGGATAGGCATATATCAATTTGACCTTAATCAAAGATTAATGAAAAGATATTGAAATTGGTTGTGCTTTACGTCGTTGAATCCGGATCCGGGGAGCGACAACCTTGTCATGATGCAATGGCACGGTAGTTTAGGCACTTAGCCCAATCCTTTGTCATGATGCAATGACTCAAATCCATGATGCAATGGTTCACCATGATGCAATGGTGATTTCTTTTATTGGCTAAGTGGGTAGCTAATAGGGTTAACTGTATCGGTATATTCTCTACTTAGGCTCGGGAGGAAATAATATGTTTTAGTTCACGGTTATGGGACCGTTGAACTAATTGATATTATAGACCGGGATAAGTGGATTGTATAAAGGAGTGTGAACCCTAGATGAAGCTATTGTTCTTTATCGGTTAGATATAGGAGATATAGGTATCCGGTCTATCTATATCAACCCCCTGAGCAGCTGCTGTTACTCAGGACCCTAGAATTCCCAAGCTTGAGTCGGAGTTTGAATACTCCAGTGTTGTTTTATTCACTTAACTAAAAATAATGAAGTTGTGGTGATTTATTGCATTGTTTTTAGTTAAGTGAGCATTGCATATGTATTTGTTTGCATTATTGTGTACTGGGCCTTTGGCTCATGCTGCTATCTTGCAGGCGATTTTGATGACGAGCTCTATGACGATATGGGCTATGGGAATGATTGGGAAGACTCTATGGATGACTAGGAGAGAGGCCTAGATATGCTTAGGATTCCTTTTGATGAAGATTTCTTTTTGAAGTGTTTAGGCTTATTTGTTAAGCCTTGGAATGTAATTTGTGTTGAATTATATTTGTAATATAGTTAGGTTTTAAGTGAGATCTCTATGTTTATGTGATGTTTTGGGAAGTTGTAATGTATAAATATATTATGTATGACTTGTATATAGTTAATGACCCACTACCTATGTAGTGGTAATGTTTCTAATTCTAAGCTTATGAATGTTATATTTGTTTTAAACAGGTAGCCATTACAAACATCTCTTTTTAAGACGACCTTACGTATAATACTTGAATATTGATCCTAATATTTGAGTATTATGCGTGGTCGGAAGATTTGGCACACTTAATAATTGGTTAAGTGGGCCGGGCCTTTACAGATATTTATGTAGTGTATTTACGTTTTAACAACGAAATCTGCGATAGATTATTGACGGATTTGTGATGAAACTATTATTGCTGCAAATCTGTCTCTAATTATATAGCGGGAAAGAGAAATTTCTTTGGCGCTATATTTTGTTTTATAATTTTGTCTCAAACCTGTCTCTAAAATTGAAGTAATACATGTATACTTTTAGAGACAGATAAAATCTATCTCTGATTTAGTAATATGCAAACAAGTGTACATGGCATTCAGAGTCAGATTTAATTCATCTCTAATAGTATTCTTTTATTATGTTTCTAATAAAAGCATGTAGTTTAATGAAACAAATAAGAAAATATATTAGAATAAAAAATAAAATAAAACAAAACTTCCCTCTCTTCTCTCTCTTTCTTTCTTTTCACTTTTTATTTCCTCTTTTGTCCATATCAAACTCTCCCAATTTTCTAAACCCTAGTCTCTAGAAAGAATAATGTTACTATCATCAATTCTTGCCATTGGTGTCCGTCATGTTTTGGTGCTGAGATTAGAGGTATGTACATTGTAATTTCTATTTGGGTTTAGATTGCTTTTTGTTTTCATTATTTATATATCAAGGTCAATACGTGCTTTCTAATTCATCAAGAGCCTTCTATCAAGAGTCCATTTGGTTTTTGCAAGGTTTCTTGATTGTTTATTGTTTGCGTTTTGCTTCTTGGATAATATTGCTACTAATATGTAGTACCATATCTATTGTACTACAATTTGTGTAATGCTTCACGTGTGTTATGTTATTTTAGAAGTAGTTGTTTTTTTTCCTCTGCTGTATGAACACTATTCTGGTTTTGCTTTGTAGATGCACTCATAGGCTTGAGGGATTTGATTTTGAAGCATCCGGAGGAGCTAAGGCTGCAAAAATTCGCTGTGATAGAAAAGTTGCATGAACGCATCGGTGATGATGATAAATCCATCAGAGAAACACTATACCAACTTTTGAAGTGTGAAATTTTTCCTAGTTGTAAAGGGGAACTTTCTTTTCCTTCAATTAAATTTGCTTTATAATCTTTTCCATAAGGTGAATTAAGTTTTATACCCATTTCAGACTATTTCTTTTAAAAACAAAAGAATGTTGGTTTGGATTATCTTAGCTAATTTTCATCTTCAATTAAGTGAAAATTAATGGTTCTTAAACCATTAGTTCTCCAATTATGTAAAAATTAGGGTAATAGCAAGTACTGCCGCAATGTTTTTCTTGTCGTAATCCATTTTTCATTACCATTTACTGTGCTTCCAGAGTTTATTGTGAAGTCATTAAAAATGCACTTTGTTCTAATTGTTACATGGTTTGTTATCTTCAACTACAAGAAGATATTTAAATGAAACTTTAGAATATGAGGAATCTTCAATTGATTCTTGTTTAACTTCCTGCTTTAGTCAGTTTTTCTAGATCAGTGACTTATTGCAAACCTTACAATAAAATCAACCTAAGACATTTACCACATGATTTAAATCTTGTTTGCATTGGAATTAGCAACAAATGTATCGAAGTTATTCTCTGTCTTTGTCCTATATTCACATCTTTTTGGTAGAATTTTTATATGTTCTGTTTTTATAGGATAATCAAAGGCCTATTATTGGTATACTGATGGCATAATCTTCAATGTAATGACACATTTGTAGTTATGGGACAAAAACAATAAAAAACTTAAGTGCGTAAACATTAACTCTAATTATACTAGGGATCTGATGTGCCCCTAATCCAATTTGTATTCAATGTACATTCCATTACATGATTTGTTCAATGTAGCCTAGTTCAATGCAGCTTTCATTTGCAATTTCACAGATTTATTTATTATAAATGATATGAATTACGGAGCAATAAATTATATTATTTTAACACTCAATCACTGGTTATTATAACCACAATCTATATTAGTGTAGTTTTGATTTGTGTAAATTTATGATTTCATAATTATTGTAGGCACATTACCCAGCTTCTATTCAAGCAAATTATTTAAGTGTTGCTGGACTCTATCTTCCTTCCACATCATCTCCGAGTTTATGGATTTCTACTAGAAGAGGCAAGGCTTATAACTGCTAAAACTTATGTGTAGATCTTTAGGAAATAAGTTTTTCTTTCCTTTTATGTTTTTATAGATATACTTTTTTGTTGTGTTTTAGATATATCAAAACTTGAGTCAAGGAGTGAAAGTAAAGATATCTTGTGGAGTAGATAGTAGCTTGCTGTAATGGTGATATATAGGGAAAAGTTTAATTATCATATTTTATAATATAGACGTTCTCATATATTGTATTGATACCATCAAAACCTCCTAGGATCTCTTATTTTCTTGCTGCAATAAATGGTCACATCACTAAATTAGAATAGATGACTTCAGGAATAAGTTGAAATGAGTTATAGATGATAAGAACGCTATATCTAATTATTAAAAGTGGAATCAAATAATAAGTTTTCGTGAGTTTATAGTAGATGTCTGAAAGCTTAAGATTGTGAAAGCTATTGGTTTGGTTCGAATGGTATTAGTAAGAATAGGGGTGGAGGGAATGGGGAGAACAAGGAGAATTTCATGCAAAATGACGATAATGGCTTGTCGTTTGGAAAAAAAGTTTGTAGGGTGCTTGAATTTGATATTGATGAGAATAATTCTCTGCAAATTAAAAGGTTGATGCTCAGGGTAATAAAATTGTTCAATTACTTGTCAATGAACGCCATAATAATTGTACTTTTTTTTTGAGTCTATGATGGTCTCATGTTGTTTGATCCAATAATGGTGATATCTTATTTGTTGACTAATTGATTATTGATTTTAGGAGTCATCTACTTAGTGTTGTAAGTAATGAAAGAAGACAATTGCAATGGTGGAAACTATTCTAAGCTTACATTGAAAAACCTATTAGTGTAGATACATTGATTAAGCTTGGTGTCAAGTGTCTATGAAATTATGTTTGTATGTTTCAAATGAATGTATAGTGATTCTTCGGTAAAGTCAGTTGTGGTACGCTTTCTCCATTGAAAGTGTGCCGATGAATGTGGTTTTTCGTCTTAAGAGAAATTGACTAACCCTGAAAAGAAAATCCCTCTAGACATTGTTCTTTGATTGTATAAATTTTTTAATGATCATCACATTCTAAGAGACAATGATTGCTTGTTGGCTTTTTAATATAGTACTGAAAATGGATTCATACATATAGGAGACAATGATTGCTTGTTGGCTTTTTAATATAGAACAAGTTCGCATGTTTCCAAAGCAATCCTAGACCAAGTTCTAATATTTTGCATAAAAGGAGAAGTTTTGATCAATCTCTTGAGTTTTCATTGTTCTTTTTTTTTGTTAATTTTAAGCTATAAGTAGCATGAGTATGATCTAAAAGAATTCCACCAGGTGATCCTGGACATAATATTTCTTCATGAGTTTAGAAGAAATAATAACTAGGAAATGAATACATAAATCTTCAAACAGCAGAATCTTTTCTAGGTGCCAGACTCAAATTATATAGGGTACTTTAATTAGATATATTAATAATTTATTTTTTCCCAAAAGTTTTCATAAATATAAATATATAGTAGTTTTTCTTCAAATTTGTATGTTATTAAATTTAATTATTTTCAAAATTTTCAATTACAATGTCAAAAGACATTCTAACATTGATTTTAATTGCCTTTGAACTTTCCATCAACTTTCCCGGACAAAGGACGTGTTTCTATTTCCTGTCACTTTTATAATGTAATGCAAATTATGTTAAAAGTTTTTCAATGCTTTCTGCAAATTTTGTATTTACTTATATATCTTAGAGCTTAAGATTTAGGTGTTCTTGATCCTTCAAATTAGAGTTGCGGGGGAGGGAGTGGGAGAGGAGACGAAAAGAAATAATGATAATAATAAGATGAAGACAAAAGATGAGATTTACAAATGTCAAATTAGTAAGGTCTGGAGAAAGAAGAGGAAAGATAAGACATTCATATTGCCTTTTGACAGAAATCATCAATCTTAGATGTGTGTAAACATTTTTTTCATATGCAAGGTTTTGATTTAAAGTTTAAAAGAAAAACTTGAGTTCATCAGTCTCTTAAATTTCAGGTTCCACTGCTATGTATGTTGTCGATTGGGATACTTTGGTTGAGCTATATATATATATGAAGCGACTGAATCGCATCAGATAATATGTATATATATATATATCTATTTTTTTCTTTTAGCAATTTGCAGATCGTATCTATTATGTGCTTCACTGGTAATAAAGTGAAATGCTTTCTAAAAATAACTAATATAAATTATATAGATTAAAAAAGAACAAGCATAACGTGTAATGAACGGAATGCTTTTTCCAGGAAATAACAAACCGGCATATATAGCTTCAAGACGTGGATGAACAGTAAACTGCATTTTAAGTGGTTGATAGTAGCTTGCGTTAGTAAAAGAGCCGCATATAGATTTATAGCACTTGTGCCCTTCTAATTATTCATCTATTTTTTTTTGGATTTTATCGAGTATTCAATCTTTATTTGTAAATGTTTTCTTTACATATATTTTATATATTTTTTTTTTATCCAAACACCCGGTTTTAATTAGTTATCTTAAAGTGACATTCAACAGCGCAAGAAGGTTACTCGGAAAAGTCCTTAGGGTATTTTTCAGTACTTGCAATATTATTTTGGGTATAAATAAACAAAAGCTTATGATATTACTCTCCTTATATATTAATAAGAATGTCATGACTTTCTTTATATTTATGTATCTGTAGTGCAAAAATATGACATCTTATCGTAGTTGGATGTACCGTTTAACAGCAATAATGGCTACATGACTGGAGATTTTGTTAATGGAGTTGAATCATTTCTTAACTTTGCATTTTCTTAAACCTAAATTGTTTCTCAAAACAAGATTAGATGCCCATGTTCAAAGTGCAAAAATAAGAAGTATTTCAATCGAGACGAAGTGAAATTTCATGTCTATTCAAAGGGTTTTGATAAGCAATATACATGGTGGTATGCACATGGGAAACCTTATAGATGTGATGTTGAATTAAACATCGAAGAATCTTTAAGAAGTATGAATGATCATGCCAACTCGTACAGAAGAATGGTGATGGATGCTATGGGTTTAAACTATGATTGTCCTAACATTAACATTGAAAATGATACACCACATCCCAAGACTATGGAGTTTTTTGCTATGTTAAAGGATGCTGATGAACCATTATGGGAGGGCTATAAAAAGCAAACAAAACTTTCTACAGTGTCACAACTTCTAAATCTTAAATCTGAGTGTAATATGAGTAAGGTATCTTTTGATCGTCTTATATCAGTAATTAAAACTATGTTACCAGAGGATGAGAAATTGGTGGATACTTATTATAGTTGCAAGAAGTTGGTGAAAAAACTTAGACTTGGATATGAGAAGATTGACTCATGTATCAACATGTGCATATTGTTTTACAAAGAGCATGCAAATAAATTTTCTTGTCCAATTTGTGGACATCCTCGTTTTAAACCAAAAAGGTCAACTGAAGGTAAAGAAAAGAATATTGCTTATAAAGTGTTACGCTACTTACCACTTGCTCCAAGACTTCAACGGCTCTATATGTCTGGAAAAACTACCGAGTTTATGACATGGTATGCAAACAAGCATACATTGGAAGGTGTAGTTTCCCATCCCAATGATAGTGAGGCATGGAAGCACTTTGATCAAGTACGCCCTTCATTCGCAGTTGAACCTAGAAATGTGCGCATTAGATTATGCACGGATGGATTTAATCCTTTCGGTCAATCGGCTACACCTTACTCGTGCTGGCCAATAATTATTACGGTATATAATTTACCTCCATGGTTATGCATGAAGCAATCTTATATGTTTTTGGCTACGGTAATCCCAGGTCCTAAAAATCCAGGAAAAAACATTGATGTGTTCCTACGGCCTTTGATTGATGAGCTTAAATTATTATGGACAAATGGAGTTACAACTTATGATGCTCACAAGAAACATAATTTCCGAATGAAAGTTGCTTTGCTTTGGACAATCAATGACTTTCCTGCTTATGCAATGTTGTCTGGATGGAGTACTCATGGGAAATTAGCATGTCCCTATTGCATGGACCGTACTAAATCTTTTACATTGAAGCATGGTGGGAAAACATCCTTTTTGGATTGCCATCGGCAATTTTTGCCTCCTAGTCATCCATATAAAAAGCAAAAAGATAAATTTGTAAATGGTTGCATTGAAAAAGATTTGCCACCCGCTCGACTCTCTGGAGAATAAATGTTGAGATGAGTATGTGCACTCCCTAATATTATTTTGGAAGCCAACATCATAAATACAAAATTGTTAGATGTGGTGGGAAATACAATTGGGTCAAGAAAAGTATATTTTGAGAGCTACCATATTGGCATACAAATCTCATTCATCACAACTTAGATGTCATGCATATTGAAAGGAATGTCTTTGAGAATGTATTTAACACAATAATGGACATTAAAGGAAAAAAGAAGATAATGTGAAGGCTAGAATGGATTTGAAGTTATATTATAGACGTTCAGAGTTGGAGTTAGTTGAAGAAAATGGAAAGGTTTTAAATCCCAAAGCTTCCTATACATTAACAAAAGATAAAAAGAAGAAGTATGTCATTGGGTTAAGCAATTGAGGTTCCCTGATGGATATTCTTCAAACATTGGTCGTTGTGTGAATTTGGAAGAATGTAAGTTTTATGGCCTAAAAAGTTACAATTGTCATGTGTTTATGGAAAAGTTAATGCCAATTGCCTTTCGTGAGTTATTACCTCAAGTAGTGTGGGAATCAATTACAAAGCTTAGTCTTTTCTTTAGAGATATTTTTCATGAACACTTAATGTGGAACATATGAAATTGTTGAGAAAAATATAGTTGAAACTCTATGCAAATTGGAGAAGATCATTCCTCCAGGATTCTTCGATTCTATGGAGCATTTACCTATTCACCTAGCTTATGAAGCTAGGGTAGGTGGACCTATGCAGTATCGATGGATGTACCCTTTTAGGGGGTACTTTTATATTATGTGAAAGCCAAATATAAGTTATTATAGGCATATGGAATTTTCATTGACAATCAACTAATAATTATCTTATTTACAGGTTTTTACATAATTTGAAAAAGAAAGTAAAAATCGAGCTTTTGTGGAAGGTTCAATATGTGAAGCTTATATTATAGAGGAAATTTCAACATTTTGCTCACTTTATTTTGAACCAAATGCACAAACAAGATTGAATCAACTTCCATGAAATGATGATGGATGTGATGTTGAGATTAAGGGAAATTTATCAATTTTTAAGCATCCGGATGAGCCTATGACTCTAATGTCATCTATAAGTTGATGGATTTAAATGAATATAGGGCTGCCATATTTTATATTTTGATGAATTGTGAAGAACTTACGTCATTAATAGAGTAAGTATGTTTTTTTTTCCCTTTTTCATTAAAGCTTTAAAAATATTTTTTCTAATTGCACATGCTAATATAGTTTTTGATAATAGAAAACTTGATGACACATTAAGGTTTGAAAGACCGAATCTAAGTGAGGAAGAAATAGAAAAGTTGCGAGAACAAAATCTTGAGAATTGTTTAAAACATTTTGTAAATGCTTTTAACATGGATACTTTTTTTTTTTTTTTTTGCTTCTTTTTAGATTCATTGAATTGGTTTGCAATTAAATTTAATGTGTTATTACTTTTATGTAGGTTACTGAAAATCCTAATAACGTTGATGCTCATATTAGTGATCTAATCAAAGGCCTTTTATGTATGGTTACCTGTTATAAAGGCTATTTATTAATTTGTATAAGTTTCAAACACTTGATTTTGGAGGGAGCAAGAAAACAATGAATAGTGGAGTTTGTGTAAAAGGAAGTTGTTACAATGATTATGACCAAGACTTTTATGGACTATTAACTGAAATCATTGAGCTAAATTATTGTGGAGCTGGGAATAACGTTGTCTTGTTTAAGTGCGAATGGTTTGACATTGAAAGGGGGACAAAAGTACATCCTCGATATGGGCATGTTAATGTCAATCATAAGTCAAGACTTGGTACAAATGAACGGTTTATATTAGCTCAACAAGCCAAACAAGTGTATTATGCAACTTATCTAGGTAAGAAGAGAGCATTAAGGGATTGATGGGCTATTTGTAAAACCAAAGCAAGAAGTAAATTTGACATTCCTCTAAATGAAGAGTAGGAAGCAAGTACTTTAGAGATGAGGAGTGAGTATTATCAAGACAATGAAATGGAAGCACATTGGTGAATGCGACTTTGGAACTTGATGATGTGAGAATTCTTGTTGATGATGGACACTTAGAAGAAGCAGATCTAAATGAAGTTCATACAACACATCAAGTTGGTCTAGAAGATGAAGAGAATGAAGAAGATTTTGAACTTAGCTCTTCAAGTTTCGATGAAGAAATGTTGACCATGAGTTTGACTATGATACTAGTGAAGGGGACATGTGAAATATCTTCCAATATTGGTGTTATAGCACTTACATATTTATAGTATATGAAATTTTTATGATACACTGTCGATCTCTTGGCAATAGTAACCGAATGAAGAGCCCTTGGTTTTTTTTGTTGTTCTTATTGTTGTTCTAATCTCTTAGGGAATGTATTCTATTTGATAGTGTCTTTGTATATCATGTTTCTGCCATAAATTTTTTCAATCTACTCACTTAGAGCATAATGGCCATTTTATATATACTTCAACAATCTTCATTGGTTTAAATTTGTGGTTGCTTTAAGAATTTTAGGTTTAATCTTGGAAAGCTCTTACATAAACCAGGTAAGCTAGCTACTTTATCTAGTGAAGACAATATTTTTCAGTTACGCATGTCAGATAGAAATATTCACTTGTAGTGATATACATAATTAAGGCTTATCACTTTATCTAGTGAGGACAATATTGTGTTTTGTCCTGTTCTTAAATATCTAGTGACTTTTATAATAGGTTTATCATAGTCTATTACTTAATATGATTTTTGCTTCACTATTTAATATGAAATCTTTTTTCAATAATTTTGACGTTTCAGTTGTAGATATGATGCGGAGGGGTACTAAAAAACGCATTGGGAGGGGACGACTGCCTCGTTCACAAATCATACATGATGAGTGCACTCCACAACTAATTTAAGAGACATAAGAATTGAACAAGAACAACAATCACATATGGAAATGCCTCTTCTTGAAAATGCTACTCCAGAATTGTCTATTGGTTCAGAGGATCAAGATTTAGAGCATCAAGGGGGTGATAGTCTTACAACATAAGGGCCCTATTGAGGAACTCCACTCCCCACAAATTCAACGGATCGCACATTTCTTAAGGTTATTGGTGATAGGTTTATGGTTTGGATTACCTATTAAAGCTTTACAATAATATTATTAAATTTATAACCATTATTGCTAAGATTTCCATATGATAGTTTTGATGATGTTGAAGCACCACGAGCTATCACTAATGCTATCAAAGGAAGTTTTCAAAGTGCATGCCCATCTTGGAAGAAACTTAGCACGGAAGATAAGGAAGTATCATGGGACTTGTGTCAGGCAATCAAAATTGATTTTGTTGGGAAGTGTTTCTAAATTTTAAACTTTCAACTAAGTACTAATAACTTTTTATGAATTTCAGAAACGATATACTTGGGATCCAGCAGATGAGTATAAGATAAAGGAAGTGTGGAATGCTACAGCATCTAGACGTTTAGTGATGCACTTAATCGAGCTAAAAAGGAAGCATGTGAAAAGACTGGCAAAAAAAAGTAGAGGATACAAAGGGAAATGAACCTGGTTGGATACTACCTGAAGTATGGAATAAGTTAATTGATGACTATTGGAGTGGTCCCAAATGGGATAAGAAATCCGAAGCAGCATGCAATAATCGACTTACAATTAAACAAGGTTCAATTTCAAAACATTCAGGAGGTTCTATTTCATTTTCCTTGCATCGTAAAAGGATGGTATGTTCATATCACTCTTTCCAACCATATAGATGTAATACACATTCTAATTATTAAATATATGGTTAAGAATAAGAATTTTATTTTCTTTTCTTTTGAGATAGCTAAATTTTATTAATGTAGGAAAACACTTTGAAGCGACCTATCTCCCAACTTGAATTATTTGATCGTACACATAAGAAAGAGAATGGTTTAGGTGAATTTATTGACAAGAAGTCAAAGATTGTTAGTGTAAGTTCATTTTATTATGTAATCTACGTTATTGATTTAATTTTTAGAACTTCTAATATCTAATATGTTGGATTGACTCTTTTAAAAATATACTGAGTCTTAAAAGCAAAATATGGTGAAGATTCATCATCACTTCCTAGCTTTGATTCAAATGCATGGGTAGAAGCAACTGTAGGTCCTAGTCATGAAAGGCTATATGGATTTGGAGTTAGGGAAAAACCAAATAGCATAGTTGGGAATAGTAGGAGTCCTTCCTCTTGTAGTTTAACTTATGGAGATTCATCATCTATCATTACTCAAGAAAAACTTGGAGAGATACTACAAAAGATGCAAGAATGAATGGAAAAGAGAGAGCAAGAGTTGCAAGAAAAGATGGAGAAAAGAAGGCAAGAGTAAATGGAAAAGAGAGAGCGAGAATTTCAAGCAAAATTGGATAAAAGATAGGAAGAATTCAAGGTACAATTGAAAATTCATATGGAAGCTTTCTTAGCTGAACTTATGAAGCTTCAAAAGAATGATGACACACTTTATATGACATTTCATATGCTAACTCTTTAAATTTTGTAAGAATTTTTGCTTATTTGTACACTTGACAATTTGCTGGATTTTATATTAATTGGTATGTATATGATGTTGAATTTTGGACCGTAATAACTATTCGTATAAGCAGCTTCATGCTTTATTTTGATGAAAATGTTCAAGTGGACATTTAATATTTTGTGATTCATTTTATGTATATATAAACAGGTTTCAGATCACTAATAGAGAAAAAAAAAAGACTATAATGAATATATAGTCAATTAAGACAGGTTTGACATGGAAATTGCAAATATATACAATTTAATTTTGCAATAAATCAATTAGAGACAGAATTTGCAATAGAATATATAAATAAATAATATTTTATTTACATTGATTATTGAAATAGAGATGGATTTGCGACAAATTTGGTAAATTAACTAATTAATTATAATTTATATTAAATAAATTGAAACAGAATTGCGATAGACATTTAAATAAAAAATTATTGATAAATTAAAATTAGAGACAAATTTGCAACAAAAAACATTGTCTCTAAATTATTTTTGTTGTAGATTTTGACGACTAATTTGTGACAGAAATTAGAAATATTAGAGACAGAATTTCCGTCGCAACATTTGCGACGAATTCAAAATCAGTTGCAAATAGACCTAGCAACGAGGTATTTTGCAACAGAAATTTGCGACAGAAAATCTATCTCTAAAAGGCTTTTGAGACAGATTTTCCACTTTTAGAGATAGAAATTTCTGTCTCTGAAAGCCTTTTTTCTTGTAGTGTCATCTACATCATCAGAAAGGATCAATTTCCTTCTTTTAGGTAAGGGTTCCTTGGTTTTCTTTTTTTCTAAAAGGTTTTAGGTAAGGTGGGAACAAGGGTTAATTGTGTTTTAGGCTATACAGTGGCTTCATTGTCCTTACCAATTTTAGGTGACTCAGCCGACTGTTGGGTAAAATCTATGTTTATTGGTTGTGTTTGAGGTGAGGCATGTGTAAATGATTCTTATGTACAATGGGTTCTGTATGTACAGGGGATTATGTATAGGTTGGTGTAAGTTTAGGTGAAGGTGATAATTTAGCATCATTGTCATTGTTATCATCATCAAGATGTGAATCTGCCAAGACTAGTGGAAATGATGGGGATTTAGATGTTGAAGGTTAAGGGATAACTTTGGAAACCACCTCTAAAACATGATTTACCATCTTCTTCATATTGTTTATCCCTCCTTTGTTCCTTTCTCCAGATTAAGCAGCCTTCTCTTCATATCTCTTACTTCAGCTTTCAATCTGTTGAAGCTAGCCATTGATGGTTGAGAAATAGCTTCTGGTGCAAAAGCTTCAGTAGGAAGGTCAGAGCGGACTTCTACTTAGGGTTGGGGTTCACTTCTAGCTTGTTTAGTTGGTGCAGCTGACTTTGGGACAAGTTGTGGCCCAGATGTTACTTGTAAGCCCCTAGATTTTTCGATAATATTAGCAAACCCTAAGAATCGAAAGTTAAAATGAAACCCTAAAATTAACCTAGTTCTATGATTAGTCTAGTGAATCTAGATCCGGCAATTCGTGTTCTTAAAACTAGAAAACGAAATTGAGATAATTATGTAATATGGTTCGTAATAGTATAGGAAAGCTTAAAAATATCAAATTCGTAATTTTCTAGTGTCTTTCGGATTCGAACGGGATCAGTTTTCAAAAACCGTGCCCTGGTGCACTAGATAGCGAAAATATTACAACAACACCAATAGACTCATAAAAATATAAGCGTTTCAAAAATATCAGTTTTAAAATTTTTTCGGTAACTAAAAATATCAAATATAGGCTTTTTACGCATATTTTCTTTACTACCTGTATTTTAATTGTCTAGTCTACTATTCATAGTACTTTTCTACTATTCATTACTATTTATATATCTCTACTTTTTCTTACACTCTATTATTACATACTACCATACCTATACCTTACAATTTACCTTCCCCATACAACTTTAATCACAGCACACTTTACATATTACTTCTTTTATTACAAAAAAAAACAAAACTAATTAATTCTCCCCCCTCTACAAGCTAGAACGGGTACCCCCTCTCTCTCCATCCATCCAATTTTAATTTCTTTCCAATTTATTTAATTACATCTAATTTCCACTCCAAAACTCTATAAATACCCCCTTCCTCCTTCATTCTTTCACATAACTCATTTCCTACTAAAACTCTACCAAAATCACTCCATAAATCCCTCTCTCAAAATCTCTCTCAAGTTCTCTCTTTTCTTTAGAAAACCCATTCTACATATTACTACAAACCATCCCATTCTTCTTCAACAAACACATAAACCATAGGTAAAGTTTCTCTTATTCACTCATCGTGTTCATACAACTTAATATGAGTTTAGTGTATGTTTCTTAGACTCGTGAGAGTTAAAGAAGAAACAATTTATTTATGTTTTGTTTTTGTTCATGTTTCTATTTTTCATTATGTTGTTATTATTGTTTCTAATCTAACTTATATAAAGTATTATGTATATTATGTATATATATATTTATTTAGAGCATATAAGCTCATTTGTTATTTATTTATTTTAAGTCTTGCAATTTATTTATTTACTTGTTTTTATGCAATTATTAAGACTAGTCTTTCTAGTCTTAGACTTGTCCATATCAAGTCAAAATAATTTTTCTTTCTTTGCTTTTCTTTTCTTTTGAGGACTAGTCTATTCTTAGTCTCAGGATACCTTGATGAAGCTAAGGTTCCCAATACTTAACTTTACTTTTATGCTCTTATATAATTTATCTTATTATGCTGTTTTTATTATATTTCTCATAGTTACATATTCTCATTCATGCATGAACATGATGTTATTGTCTCAACCATAATGAAAATGAGTTTTCTTAAATAATAAAAATAAGAACTCTCTTTAAAAATAAATTTTGTCACATAAGAAATTATTTTCCATAACGACTTAAAGTTTTATCTTAATAAATATTTTCTAAGGTTAGATAAGTTTAGCTCAAGTTTTAGTAATAATACTATATGGTATTTTATCAACGAAAATGAAGTCATCACAAACTCTCTTTTAAACCAATAAAATAAGAAAGTTTCTTTAAACTTAATTCTTGATTTAACCAAAAATATTTCTTAAACTCATTTATCAAAGTTTTTTATCAACACTCTAGAATATTAAAGTCTAGAAAAGTTTTACAAAATTATCAAAAATAACTTTTTTAAAGATAAGCATTACTTAGGAAATAAAAATAATAAATAACTTATAAAATTATTGATATTATTCTTTTAAAGTGGATCTAACTTTAGAAAAACTTTAGAACATATAACCATAAAATAATTAGAAAAACTATGTTTTACAAACCACTAGAAATAAATTTATAGGAATCTTAAGAGATTAAATTTCTTTTTGAAAATGTAATTATTCTCAAAATTAAGAAATGGATTTAAAAGAAGGAGATACTTACTAATACATTTTCCAAATAAAACTAAAAAGGAGATTTTCAAGTCTTAGCTTTTCTCACTTTAAAGACACATTGTTTTACAAGATCATTATTGAGACAACACCACTAAATTCATGCATATGGTTTGAGTCTATATATATGTATTCAAAGGATTTTTCAACCATACAATTATCTATATTTTTGTATGAAAGTTCTTGAATGAAGAAAAGTTTGAAAACTTAAGTTTGAAATTTGGAATTTTTGCACCAAATCTGTACCTTACTATTCCGAGGCCCAAATAACTTCTTTTGATAAAAGTAACCTTTGAAATAGATAGATCTTTTCGAGTAGGTAGAAATCGATATATAATATGTGAAATTCCGAGTTAAAATGAGCAAGTTATGGCCATTTTAAGTTGGGATTTCCATTCATACGAATTTTTTGACGAATTCAATAAAGATAGAATTATAGAATTTGAATAGATCTTGGATGAAATACTCATGTCGGGTATTTCTTTTGTTTAGGTGTCGAGGACCAAGATCTTCTCTTCCCCGAGGATTACTTCGACTCCTAAAAGAACGCTATGGACGAGTGAGTTTCTTTTACGTTTATGTATTCGCACATGTGCTTGTAGAATAGAGCACTAGATGTTAGGAAAATATAAAATTGATATGCATGTGGGTTATCTTAGGTATTATGTATGTGAATCATTGTGTGCGATCAATGAACAATAAGTATATCGGAACCCGATTTGTGATTAATATAAATGTTTCTATGTATGTATTGTTATGTATGCTAATATTGCTTGATCGCTTTAAATGATTTAATGTCATATTGGAATCCCCATATAATAAATTGCTCATGCATATCACTTGGAATATCATTCCGAAATTTTGCTACTACTCCTCAACTGCGACCAGAAAGGTAAGCTGCCTTGCTACAATCTTGAGAGTTTAGGACGTTCGGGGAATACGGTCTCAAGTTGTAGCTGAGCCGGATCGATCGCTTTGGGTAAGGAAAGCTCGGGGACTAGTAGTACGGTCCGTTGGAACCCCAAGACGCGTGCAACTTTAAGGAGGTCTTTTGGGACCCAATTAAAAGTATTCCCTAACCACCGATGAAGGGGTAAATCCATCACACATATGAAACCGGATAGTCGTATGTACTGTTTAATCATATGGTTGTTGCATTTCATATGCGTGTTTAATAAACTTGGTTGATTGTCTGTTATGACTACTTTTGCGTAAGGAATATCTCACTAAGCTAGTCATGCTTATACTCCTATAGACTTTTGACATTGCAGGATTATCTTTTTGCACCCGAGACCATCTTGACCACCTGGGTAGAATCTTTATTTTGAGAAGCTTTTTGAGGAATTCTGTTGTGAAGTCTTAGAGTAGATTTCTTCTAAAATCTTCTAGCTTTTGTTATTTATCTTAATAAGACCATGTTATTATGAGAATTATCCGGAGAATGCCCCTTCGAAGTTGTAAGACTTTCTATTTCAATGAAATATATTAAGTGTTATTTTTCATGTTCCGCTGCCAATATCTTAAAATGCAT